>JAPDOI010001288.1:0-198476 GCA_029168955.1 Aplectana chamaeleonis | reverse complement strand
TCCTGAAATAGCAACGGTTTCATCTCAATGACCTCTTCGAACTCTTCTGCCTGAATGACTTGTTAAATGAGTCGGCCCAACGCGCTGCAGGGCGGCTGGTTATTTTTTTAATCACCCCCGTGGGTAGTAGAACGTGAACTCCTGGTGCTCTATCCATCGTTGTTCCGGCGTACAATGTGCCCTTCGCCCATCTGTGTTTCGCGGACTCCATATGGGACAACGCGTCTCGTATACCAAACTCCTTCCGAAGCTCCTGGCTGCTCTGCCTTCTTGCCGTCACTGGGCCTTCCGTCGATTCCGGTATTCAAAAGACATCTCTCTCCAAATGCCCTGTGTGCGGTCCCTATGGCGACAGAGGTGCCCCTGTTAAGAGCCCATGTTTCAGTACCATAGCAAAGAGTTGGCAGCACAGTGGAGTCAAAGAGGTGAGCTCCGCAGCTTAACATCCTGGACCCACCGTCACCTCTCGAATCGTGCCCCGCTGCTGCCCAGGCTGCTCTTCTTCGTCGACCGATTCTCGTTCGTCAAGTCGTTTGGTTGCGTTGACTCTCTCGACCGAGGTACAACACGCAGCTGTCAGACTTTGTCCAGCTGATTTTCGCCGAGGTAAATTGTTAACCCATCATCGCACCACTGGTTCGCCATCGCGTGAGTTCACACATTGCTCGACTGAAATGAAGACTTCAAGAAGCGGTTACAAAATTACTGCAACGAATCAAGAACAATGTCAAGCCGCGCCGCATGCTTCTCTGCGCCGCACCTGGCCCAAAAGTTCAAACACTGTCCGTAGAGCAGACTCATTGCGAAACCATCATTCAGACATAATTAAGGACAGTGGTCACGATGAAAAACGTTATCGAAAATTACAAAATTCAGCTTAGATCAAGCAGCTGAAAAACTAAGTGAAGGTAGCGAGGTTAAAAAAGGGCTAGAAATAGAGATTCTAAGGCCCAAAATGCCAGTTCGTGCACACGTGCACAGCGATGACGAAAAAGATCGCCGTCTCATGCCGAGCAGCCAAAAATCATCGATATTCTGAGGAAGAACGAAATGTTGACCACCTAATAAAAGCAGTTGAGCAATGAAAGAAAGCACTCCAGTCAATGTTTTTGATCAGATGTGTACATAAATCCGAAGGTTCATTGATTGAAATTCATTTTCAAGGCAGCTGATGTTCTTGATATAAGAGGTCATCGATGCCGATGATGCGGGAGTGGGCTCGTCCACCATCAAAAGACAAGAAAGTTCAGGCTTTAAATTTAGCCCAAAACAGCGGTTTTTTCATGATTTTTTCTCATAGATCCTACTACCTGAGCATGTGGAAAAGGGTTTAGAGGGAAAAAGGCGACAAACATATTTGATCGCGACCACTGCCTTTAACGGAGTCCTATCGACGCAGATCTACGACTCGTATTCAATTGTTCACCACTAATGTCAGTTAACATGATGGCGCATACTCTACTAGCAAACACAGAAAAAACTCCAACTTTAATGAAGTAAACATAATTAAAAGAAATCGATGACGAGCGTGACCGGAGTATCACTGTGAGAGAGCGAAGAAATACCAATGACATCATAAGAAGGCGCTAGTGGATTCTGCGTCGTGCGCCGCATGCGGCCGTCGGCTGAAAGAAAACAGGTCCCGCTTTGAGAATAACGTTATATTTAGCCGTAACCACGCCTTAATAACTGTGTGGAGTGTATGCAAAGACGACGAGCTGACTTTAGATGATCTCAGATTCTGGAAGGCTCTCACCTCCCTGGAGAACTTTTAGATACTTGCTCAAGCCCACAAATCGAATTCCTTCCCCAGCTCCCTCTTTCACTCCGGAAGGCTTAGACAACACTCTCTACGTCAGAACCCCCCACTTCCGGCACACAAACAAGCCACTTCTACTATAATTAACCTCTAAGGCAACACAGTAACTACAAAAATACATATTCTGCAGGTGGTGATTGCTATGTAGAAAGTAGGGAGAATGAGCAACACAGCGGAGGCAAAACTCGCCCTGTTCTGTGCAATAACAATGTTATTTAGTGCGTAAATCTAAAGTTGCACTACATTGTTTGTTGCGCAGTTCAAACACATGATAGGCGGTTTTAATCCCCCAGAGGTGGAATTATGCGTGGACAAAACTATGGGCAAAATCTCTTCTAAAATAGAGTACTAAAATGGTATTTCAATGGTAATACACAGTGGAGGCGCATCAGCTGATCGACTTCTATCGTATGCAGGTAAATAGAGTGAAGTAGAGTATGAATAAAAGGTTCAGAGAGAACCTTCCGTGACAAGTAGCAGCCAGAAATTTTTAATAATCATAGAAAATGAAAACAAAAGTTACTTCTAATGAGCAGCAATGTAAGTAACTTGAATGTTCAAAGTTACTTTACATTTATATCGCATGTAACTTAAATTTATATGTAAGTTACTAACTTATGTTACATGTAGGTTACAATTATATAATCACCGTGGATGACGATTTCGCAGCGCCACTACGACGCAGGCAGAACGCGCTCAAGCACACGGCCACACGCAGAGCGGGAAACGCTCTGCGGGGTCTTCCTATGCAATAGCGAGAGGTTCAGTACATCAAACTTGGGTTACATTGAACCCACAGCAACACTCCTGAGGTTGCCACCAAGGAGTGCGTCGTATACTTTCACGAAATGCCTTCCTATGGCCGAGTTAAGCTACTCTGGCACAATTATCTTATTAGGCCAGGTAAGTTACATGCAACATATCGGAGGCGCTGTACCGTCGATAAGTTGCATATGACTTGAATGCCATGAAATAAAAATGCAAGTAATCTTTAGCATATAGGCTTTTATATGTTACAAGTAACTTGTTTTTTGTATTTTTCTGAGTAGTTACTTGCCAGGCCCATGTGACAAAGGGCGATTTCAGAGGACTCATCATCGCGCTAACCCATAGGTTTGTTGACTTGGGTTAAATAGGAATGGGAACAGTTATGGCTGCGCTGGCGCTAAACCCCATCCCAAAAAATAATAGACAAACCCAGGCGTTTTGTGCAGTGATGTCGCTGTGTGGGGTAAAGTGGCAGTTGTGGAGCGAACGATTCCGCCCAAAAACTGAACGCGACTCCTGATTTGGGCCCCTCGTCATGGTCGACCGATCGGCGGTAGCCAGCCCTGATCGATAAGCGCTCATACATCATGCGAATCTGGTGTAAAAATTCATCCTCTCTTGTGGCCGGGACTAAGCACGCCTGTGTCCTTCCAGCCGATACGCATATTGCTCAATCCCGGATAATGGGCCTTAGATGAGCCGACCTGATCCGTCCTGATCCAGCTGTGTGAAGCCGTCCTGATCGATACTTACGCAGGTGCATTGACTTCAGACCGGGAGGAAAATCAATTCTCGTTGTAACCGGATTCAAGCCGGCAGCAGTTCGCTTCTGAATACGCTTGCATAATCGATTGGCACGCAGCCGACACACCAGGGCGGTAACAGGACGGCTCAGGTCCCATTAGGCCCCCATATCATAGTCGCGCCCGAAGGCCGGACTGTGCAGCCGTCCTTCTCCTGTCCCTAGTGATCCTTGCGTGCCGACCTCTCCCGTCCTAGTGGTCGGCTGTATGCGTATCGATTTGGCTGGTAGCATTCAGAGTACGCACTGCGTACGGCGCACGGGGATCTCTGACCAATGTATTGCATACGGTATCCACCGGGACGGGCAATGAAGGACAGGAAGCAGCGGGCGGGTGCACCTGACACATCCGGGAGATTTTTCTCCAGGACCTGAGTGTGCAATGCATTAAACATACGCATCGACCAGGGTGGCTACAGCCTGGTGTCGGCCGACTATGACGGGGCCCTAGGAACAGGAGTGGATGGTTTCCAGCCCGGCCTTCTCCGGCAATACACTACGGCAGAGCCTTCTAATGACCGTGCGAAAGTGAGATCGTCCGCTCAAGCGGCCGGCGTGTGTGTTAAGGCGGCTATCCCGAAAGCATTCTTTGAACTTGCTTGTCGATTAGCAGGACTACTTGACAGACAGTTGATAATGTCCGAATCTGCTCTTTTGAAGCCATCGCGGGGAAGGCTTAACCGATAGAATGCCTGTATTGACAGCAGCTCCACACGCACGCCGAGTACAGGCGTGCGCGGGCAGTCCCATTTGGACAGACCTTAGTGCGATTGCAGAGATGATATGCGCCACTGTATGTTGAACAGAGAGCCTCGCACCTGTATGAGTAAACCCTGACTACCTGGTAATACCATCGTTGTGCTTACCAGAGTTCACACAACTGCAAGTGCGACTTTGCAGAATGTCTGCACTTTGCGAAGAGAATGAGGCACGCATATTCATAGCAGTAGAGGCATGCAAGGAATCGGCGGCTACATATTCCCACGTTAACACGCATCCAATAAGCGCCGCAGGAGATGCGGGAAGATGCCATGTTAGTAGTACTCATGCGAAGCAGTGGAGAAGGTTAAGAGGAGCTCAATTGATTGGATAATGATGATGCGTCAGGCAGCTGTGCATGTGTCGTCCTTGATAGAAAAACTGTGTCCCTCCTCCGCTGCTTCCATGCACACGCATGTGTAAAAGTCCACAGAAAAAGTTAGTCACTCCGATTATTACTTAATGATTGTAATAGCTTGAGCATGTATAAAGGCTAGAATTTGGTAGCTTAGGAAACAACTGGACGACAGCGAGCGACACAAGACCTGAAAGTTTAAAATAACAGCAAGGAGCATTCAACGGGAAGGCATAGTGCGAAAGCAGACAAAATGCTGATACATTATGCGATATTTTCGTGGTATAAACCAGAATGCTTATATGTGGCAGAAATATGTAGATATAATGTAGTCATGAAGGGCACAGAGCTTTTGGTGGCACCCAGAAGCGTGCAGGTCAAGTTACACCTGAGCGACACATAAGTTGGCAATGATGAGTGACAGAGAGCGATATTGACTACACACATTCTGGGAGCATGGCCTCACCAATATATAGCAGAAAGAGACTCCAACGTAGAAAGAGAAACAATTCCATGACGGTTGTTAAGCCACGACACTCGACTTACGCAATGCGAGACACACAGTAAAAGTGCGATAGAGAGCGACATCATGACCATATAGTAAAAGCTGGGTAGTATGGACTCCTGCAAAGATAAATGAGGGTAAGGCGGAAGAGTGCAAAAGATATGACATCATTTAGAGTTGCAAAGCACAAAGTGCGACACTAGGCATGCATCATCAATGAGCAAAAAAGAGCTACGACATATAACATATTAAGAGGGAATCATAGGTCTTCGCGATGTAGCAAGAAAAGATAAATTAAGTAAGAAAGGTAGCACCGTAATCATGTCTGGTGCTGCAAAAGCGACACCCAGCGACACAGCAAAGCGGAAGTGAACACCAAGCAGCGTTGCAGGGTTGTCTGGAGCATGATGCAGCAGGAAGAGATAATTGAGGAGTGAGAAAAATCAAAGAGAGATGATGACGCTAGCAGTTCTAAAAGCGGCATTAAGCGACGCAACGCGATACACTTTCTTGACTGAAGGAGATACATAGCAGGTATGGTAAAGGCATAACCCAGGCTGACATTAGCCGCTCAACGATGACGACGGCGATGGAAGGACCCCTAGAAACATAAACGATATTGCAGAATCGATTTATTAAAGAACATCATTGTGGGAAGTATAGACCACGCGATATATCAGATAAAGATTAATGCAACGAAAAGATCAGAAAGTGGTTAAAGCGACACTGTGCGACAATGAGCGCATATAAAAGGGAAGATAGCACAAGTGAAGCCTAACGCTGAAATAAATATACGCAAGCGGATTCCTCTAAGACGCAGTGCTAAGCAATGACCAACGAGTTTAGGCGGCGCATAAGGCAGACAGTGAGCGCGCGCGCGAACTCCATAAAGGCGGCGTCTAAAGTTCATTCGCGTAGGCGCTACACGCGACGCGATTAGCCAATACGCATCGATCAAGCTGACGCTCGTGCCGTCGCGTCGTCGTGCTAGGTGTTCACAATGAAGAGGCGCGATACATCGAATTTGGACGCGCAAATTATAATCGCTCGAGCGATTGTCATCATTTTTTCTTCACCATCATCGGGGACTCATGGGGCGTTTTTAACATAATCTCAAGCCTTCTTTCATAAGGACACAAGTTTAATTGAAGTTGTCATGGGGTTATTGTATTAACAGTTTTCAGATGATACTGCAAACAATTTTGTCTGCATATTTAAGGACAGTGTGGTGAGGGTGATGGTTTCAAAGGATTTACGAGCTATAAAAGTTTTTTTTTTTCACGGTTTACAAACGTCACAAGCATAATTCGGTCTCATTTCACCGAAAACATCCCTATTCTGTACCATTATCAACTCCAAAGTGGTAATTCTAAGCATCATTTTGTTCCTGAAGTCTCTTTTTGATTGTTTCGTCATTAAAAAGCAAGTTGCTCGCAACGAAAACAAAAATGTGCCATAATAATACAGATAAAAGATAAGAAAAGGTACATTGCACTTAAATAGACAGAATAAGATCAAATATTGATTAGTTTTGCGGTTTGGGTACGGAAAATTGCGGAAATTACGCAATCGCGCGTAGTCGTCGCCAGCTACGTTCAGCGCGCCGTTCACACCTTGATTTCCGCGCGACGCGATCTTCGCGTCGCGCTGATGTAGCCATCGCGTTGCGCCGCGAAATTTACTGAAGGTCAAGCCTAACGGCATAAAGAAGAAATGCTGTGGAACCGTACCAAAACTCAATAGGAGATAATTAAGTTGCAGAGAAGGTTCAAAGTATTCAACAACGGCATTGAAGCGCTGGGCATTCAGCGTCCAATGGGCACAACTGTAAAGAGCAGTGAAACATCAAACCAAAGGTAAAGCAGGCGAACGCAGCGGATGAACGGGGGATTTTCGAGAAGACTAAAGGCACACGGCGAGCGTCGATAAATGTCATCTATACTTCCTCTCAAGCCGAGCGGCGCAGCGATGGGCATAATACAATAATTAATGGATCTTGCCACTAACCGCGTGTTCAATATTATGAAGAAATGCACTGCCTCGCGCCGCTCGACGATCGAAAGTGTAAATGACGCCTTGTGCAACGGGAGGCGACATTCGGCAAGATCATGGAAAGAAGCTCGAACTGACTTCATAGGCTTCGAAGACACAAACCAAACCATGAGTACAACATTGAGAAAAGATATTAGCGACGCTAGACGACGGCAAAGAAGCGGCATGTTTCGAGGAGAGTATAGAACAGGTGCAATCTCCGGCAACCAAGTTGCTAGATGAATGCAACAACTCTGGCATGAGTCAGTACAGGTATTCGTTGCAGATATAAAGCGACATTAAAGAGACAGTGAGCGGCTAGGCGCTTGCTAAAGAGGGAACTTCAGTATGGAAAGATGATGCCAGACAGCAGAAAGACATTATGGCTGGTTAGATCAAATCCTTTTATCGCGGGGTGCACTAAGTGAGACTAAGCTTCACGGTTCACTCTCAGATATCGTAGAGAGCATGTTACGCTGTGCGTCGCGCCGCAGTCGAAGTCTGGCGATAACTCCACAACCGAAATTTCTGCAAGAGCAAGCGATTGTTAAAGCAGCAGATACCACGCTGCACAAACACTTTAGCTGCAGCAGGCGTTGTTAGCACGCCAGTCATACTCAATCAGGCAGAATGAGGAAGCCATACTTTTCACCCTCGAGCTGAGGCAATTCAACAACAGTAGATCACGACATTAGAAAGGCGATACATGCAGTGGCAGAGGCGCGTCAAAGTTAACCAGAGTGAGAGCAAGCGGTATATAGCATATAGACAGCAAAAGAGTGAAAGGCACTAGGGTCAACGTCGGATTTTTCTTTTTCCTTATAGTTGTAGGTTATACTATAAGCGATATCAGGCGAAACGCAAAGCGACAAGTTACTGTCTGAGTAACCAATCAAGAACTTTCGTTGGCACCAAAGAAGAAGGATAATTAGAAGACTAGATAATGAGCGAGACACCTCCTGATGCTGAGCATAATCAGGGACTTAACAGGGAACATACCTTCCTGCGATGACGACGACAGCGACAGTAAATCTCAGGCATATCGATTTTCGATCGACACTCGATGGTAGAAACATTGCGTCGCGTCGCTCGCCGCTGGAAGTATGTCTCCTTCGGCCCAACACTCAGATAGAAATTCTGGAGGAGTGATAGAGGACAACCGGCGATAACATCTGATAACATGCAGACAACCTGCGCTACACTAGAGAGAAACAAGTAGAGGTGTATACACCATAGGCTTAGACAGGTGACACACCACAACCTCACCTTCTCGAGCAACAACAGAAGGCAGTTGGTCAATAAAGGCGGGCTTATTAAGTGGGCGACACTATAGACAGAGTATTTTTATTTAAAGTCAGTCTCGTATTCGTTAACAGCCATCAGAAAGACTGAATAAGTGTAGTTTTATAACTTTATAGGTGGTGTAGTAATAGGCGACACCGGGCGACATTAGATGAGACAACAGCCAAAAAGAGTAAGAACAGCTATAAAAATATCAAAACAGACATGATGACTGTGATCAAAGACATCGCTCCATGACAAGGAACACCGCGCTATACCGGGCAGTATCATGCTGTAAACAGTTGGCGAAAGCGCGCGAACACAAGCCAGCATCAGGAGGTGGGTGGGCGACAGTAAGCGACAAATGAGCGACACACCATTCGCAGAAGGCAATAGTACTCGAACCAGTCAATTTTAAATGCCGTCTCGTCGGGGAGGTCATCAGGAAAAACTGTAGCAACCGTGTTGACACTCAGCGACATCTGGCGATATTTGGCGACACTGAGCGGCAAGGCCAGCGACACACAATAAATTGATAGGTCTTACTTATAGCATTTCGAGGGCGAGAAATGTGAAAACGCTTGCATACTATCATACCACACTGCCATTCATGAGAAACCAGCGTTTTGCAACATCTTCTTCTTCTAATAAGCACGAAAACGAATAGCAGATTCTGGAAAGAAGTCGAGTGGTCGAAAAGCAGTTACAGCCGTCTCGAAAAAGCCAGGTCAGTCAGTCAGGGCCAGTCAAAGGGCTTCGCCAATTGCGATTCGTCGAGTATAACCACCTCATGATAACGTCTCGTGGATAACCCGACGGCGACCGTCCGAAATAACCAGCCAGCGTGACGCATAGTATTTTGGGGTGATACGGGAGACTATCGATTTCTTAATCGATTGCCCTCGGGGCTATTTAGTCAGTCACTAAGCGCATTAGAGAATTGTAGCGACTAGAACAGATGCCACGGACACGAATCACGCAGACACACACGGGACAGAGGGAACGTTATTATTAAGGTTCACATCGAACTGTGCTCGTTAATAAGACCTGTAGCTATAAGTTAGCATGTCACTTAGTCTCACTATGGATTTTTCCAAGAAAAACATCTCTATCTGCTAAGACAATACAAGTATGAAACCATTATTTGTTGTTTAAGCCATAATTGGGATATACAAAATTGATCTCAAAAAAAAAATCTTTGAAATCACTTTGTTTTTCAGACCTCGAAAGCCTTTTTTCTATTCCAGGCTGAATAAATCTCCCGCACAAAGCACACAAGCTTGAAGTGCATTACATCAGTGAAAAATTTGGTTTAATCTCAGATGTCAACTTTTATATTTTTTTTTACAGTTAGACAATCATATAAAAGACTTTCATCTCTTAACTATCATATGGTAAAGTGTTTAATCATCTAGAAAAAATTTGCTGCAGAAGACTTATACAATACAAGGTGATCTTGAATTGCACAAAAAACACGGTGTCCTTCTTAAAGTCAATAGTCTGTTTAATTACTTCAGTTAGTACCGTAGTGTACGTCCACGACGCATGTTCTCGGGCAGACCCGGGTGGTAGGGTGGGTGGCCGAGTGACGGCATTGACGAATCGATTGCTCTGCACTACCGAGTGCTCTACCTGGGTCTGCCTAGAACGCGTCAATGTGGACGTACACTACGGCATATTCTAGCGGGGCACAATCAGAGGACTCATTGGCGGACCGTAAAGTTAGGTGCAATTCAAGATAAACAGAGTATAAGATTTTCTGTAGCTCAAACCCCACATCTGGCCACGGTTAAGATTTTTCTTCAAATTTTTCTTCAACGAATCCACGAGTTTATTTTTGTTTCTTTTTTATTTACATACTATGAAAGGATATTTATACTAAAAGCGTTAGTCGTCCAAGGAAAGCTTGATCTTTAATCCAACACAATCTCTATTAGTTAGTTTATTATAGGGGCTTTTAGGCGTATGTTATGTTTCATAGTTTAAGCTTAGATAAGTTTTTAGATAGCCCAACAAATACAAGTGTGTAAACTCTTTCACTATGTACATAAAAAACTAAATGAGTACGCACTATTTCTATAATTTGATAAACTACCAAAAAATACTGAAATCAACAAAGATTTATCTAAAGAACACCTAAACACACAAATATATGATAATCGAACACTGTCAGGTTCTATAGTCAATGATAGGTATAAACATCTAATATTGATTAAAAAAGCATCTTTGAGAGCTTTTTTTCGAGATCTCCCTGAGAGAAAATTCGAACTTCCGGAATTCGAAAAACTATCAAAAAGCGTATATATAGTGAACAAAAATATAAGAACGCTTAGAAATGATTTTCTGAATCAACTACCATCATTCAACTGCAAAGAGTCTGGGCAATCTTATGATGTAAGCGATCAAATCTCGAATGGTCATCACGAAAAGGTAGATTTCGGAGATCGTAACCTACCCCCATAAAACGTCGTAATCCAGACATCATTCGAGTAAGCGCTAGCGGCAAAGCGCGCGATGCCTCAGCCCTCCCGGTCTCGACCCCTCCGCTCTCTCACTGTCTCTAACCTCCGCTCCGGCACCAGCAACGCGTAGGGAAATCCATATGAATTTCTGGCCGTCCCATAGCCTTGCATTTCAGTGACTGAAGAACAGAAAGAATCGGCGCGCGCTCCGCGTTCCGCTAATCCTTCTCTCGAGCATTTTTGGGTGAGTTTCGCAACCCATTTCCTCGAGAATCGAAAAACCACACGGAATCTGGATTTCCGGATTTTTAATATTTTGTCTCCACTGATCCCTAGACAACTGTAGCTAATGAAAAGTGTTACCAGCCGTTGTGATGTAGGAGATTTCCTGACATACTGCGTTTATAGGATTTCTGCTGCTCAATCGCCTCCCCAGGAACCAAAGCTTAGTATTTAGGAAGATATTCTGTCACCACTTTTTTTCTCATAGAAACGCCTAAATTTTTTCCTTTTCATTAGTGGTAAGGGAAATATTGAACTTTTCAGCGAAATCTCTCTACTACCGAAGCAAATAAAATATGTACATACCTAATATATTATTCAAAGATTAAAATTGATAAATTAAATGGTTTGTTTATAGAGTTCAAAAAATTCGGTCAACTCTAGAATCTAAATAATTTTGGGATTTTTTAAATCTTTGGTTTTAATAGATCAAATTCAAAATTTGAAAAAATCAGGAATTCTATGAAATTAGGCTCGAGTTTCATAAAATACATTATTACATCACAATAAGAATACTTCATAGACTGACTCGATTCTGAATGACCCATAGAGTGAGTTTCTCTGTCTTCCAATGAGAGGAACTCGGAAAAACTCGAAAAAGCCTGAAATCGTCGGGACTTGGAAGATCCTCTGGATAATCCATATCCTGGATCTTCGGCGAATAGAAAGTCGGGACATCAAAATTTCTGCTCATCACCGGTATGATCCTAATATTTGGCCGAAAACATCTTCTTAATCGCTTACGAGTTTTTTTTTGGCAAAGTTTGAATGATTATCACAAAAATTGATTGGGAACTGGAATAGTAACCCTATTTCTTTTTTTACTGATTAATGAGCGGTTTCTCGTATGTAAACATTCACTAGAAAAAATTCCATTCGATGTTGGGTGAAAGAGTTCTTTCCATGAATGCGCCTCGTTTCATTTTGAAGTCACAAATAATTTTTCTATTTTAAGACTTTTAATGAGAGTCCTACTTGGAGAAAAATTATTCTATTCAACCGTATGGCTGACACTCTTGAATCAGTTCAGTTTTTCCAAGACTAAACTAGATTTCTAGGTCCGTGAAGTTCGCTAATTTCGATATGAGTATAGTGCGAAAATAGGATTATTATTGAACAGAGTTTGAAAATGACTAAAATTTCGATTTTGCTTTTTTATTGTAGTTCTGTGTGGTTTTGAGAAGAGCGCAGATCGCGTTGAGAAAAACATAGATTCATTTCTTCAAGATTGTCGCAATTCTTGACTCCGTCAGAGGAATTCTAGTAAAACCTCCAGGCAAACTTCAGGTAGCAGTTCGACCCGAAAAAATTTGAATCAGTCACAAATTGACCACCTTAAAGGCCTCAAAGCTGCTCAGTGTTTAAACATTATTTATGAGAATTAAAAAGTTATCGATCAACTACTGGCACAAAGGAAGAGCAATGGAGTCCCATAGATGGAAGGGGAAGGGGATACTTCTGCCCGGATGGTCAAGTCTGTCCATTCATGTGGTAGCTGGCTACAGCCGGTGTCGTTCACAAATACGAGCCGATCACGACTTCGCAGGATGATCAAACAAAACCGGCCAACGCACATACGTACATGTAACCCTAAGCGCGGTAGGGACTAGAGTATGTCAAATGAATGAGACAATTTTTTCGAATATTCGAATAAACGAATAATTCGAAAATTGACTTGTCGAATCATTCGAATAAACGAATTATTCGAAAAATTGACTTCTCTGAATATTCGAATAAACGAATTATTCGAAGAATTGATCATCTCCGGAATATTCTGAATAAACGAATTATTCGAAAATTGACTTCTCCGGAATATTCGAATAAATGAATTATTCGAAGATTTGACTCTTCCGAATAATCGAATTATTCGAATGATTCGAATACGAATAAATTCTGAATATTCGGCTGTAAAAATCGCGAGTATATTCGAATAAGAAGTACGGACCGAGTACGCACATTCGAACCCCTGTTTGCGGCAAAAACCAACTTTCTTGACCTTTTTTTTGTATAATTATATAGATCGAAGCATGCCAATGTACTTCCACAAAAAAACATTCCACATTATCTCATAAGAGAGTCCAAATCTGACGTTTACCACTGTCAATTAGTAGTTGCTGAACGATACGATCAAAGTTTCTGGATTTTCTAAACAATTTCTACTAACAATATCCGAATTCCCTATCAGTTTGGGGAAAGCATTCTGTGGGGGGTACTGGGTTATCGCACCTGGCTACGCCCATTTTTCCGTGCTGCAATCACTCCTGATTTGTGCAAGGGAGGAAACCCCGGGTAAATGCTTCAAATCCAGTGCGGCACGGCAAATGGGTGCAAAGTATGAAGTTGTATTGACGAACGAAATTTTCGAAAATTTTTGAAAGATTTTTCGAAATTTTTTCGTTCGTTCGAAATTTCGTCGAACGAATTTTTTTGAAATTCTGCCCGTTCGAAATTCGATTTTTCGAAATTCCTTCCGAACGAAATTTTTTCATTTTTCGTTCGTTCGAAAACATTTCGAACGAAAAATTTCGATTTTCGTTCGTTCGACATTTTTTCGAAATCATTGTAGAACTATAGTGCCATGTGCATCCATATAGAGGCCCCTCACCGCTAAGATAAGAAGCACCCAGTTTGGTTAGGGACATTTCTCACCTTCTGGACTGCGAAAATGGGCAAAAGCCGAAGACTCTGCTTCTTATTTTTCTGAAATTATTCGTCGAAAATTCTCGGCTGAATATTCGAATATTGGGCCGTTCGAATATCTGAATGAACGAATTATCTCGAAAAAATTGACTTTTCCGATTATTCGAATAAACGAATTATTCGGAAAAATTGATTCTTTTACCGAATAATCGAATTATCTCGAATATTCGATTATTCGTTTATTCGGCCTGAATATTCGTTTTCCTGAATATTTCGTTGGATATAGCTCTAGTAGGGGACTATATTTTCTTTGACTTAAATCGAATGACTCGGAAAAGTCATTCGACTGAAAAGTCGACTTCGAGTTATCTTCGAAAAAGTCGAATATTCGAAAAAAGGCGAATTCCTGAATTATCTTCGAGAAGTCGAATATCTGAAATGTTCAAAACTTCGAATTATTCTCGAAAACTCGAATACCTGAAACTTCAAAATTCCGAATTATTCGCAAAGTCGAATATTCGAAAAGTTCAAAATCCCGGAATCATTCAGAAAAACCGAATATTCGAAAAGTTTAAAATCCCGAATTATTCGAAAAATCGAATATTCGAAAAATCTATGAAAACATTCGAATGAATTCGATAGTCGAATTTACTGAATAATTTTTTTCAAGAATATCTCCATGGACTCCAAGAGCAGTTCGCGCGCCAAGGATGCACACCGTCGCAAATCGTAGGTGTTTTTTTTTGAAATCAAGGCAGAGCGAAATTATCAATGATGACTCACCATGTGGCAAGCGACTAAGGAATCTTTCAGTCCTTACCGTAAGGCCTAGTGCGCATACTTGCGTCGCAACGACGGTGCTGCGGTGTAGGACTGATACATACCAAGCCGCGCCCAGCGCAGCACTCAATCGCGCCTACTCAGAAAAAATCAAAACAAGTTATTTGTAATATAAATGTAACTTACTTGGAATACCTCAAGTAGCATTTACATTTATATTACATGTAACATACATTTATATTACATGTAACTTTAAATTTAAATTACATGTAAGTTACACTTATGTTACATGTAACTTGCATTTGAATTTTCACTATGGGTGGACATGACGTAATGCAGACGACACAAGCGACGCAAAGTGCGCGCCCTGCACCACACACTACGCAAAAATTCTGTGCAGGGCCTTCCTGCTGGTGTGTTTGGGTCAAGTACCAAACTTGGGTAATTGGAACCAACAGCAACGCTTGTCAGTCGTAAGCCCGACCCCGCCAGTGCGTCGTAAATCAATTTTGGAAATATCTTTGCCCGAATTAAGTTACTTGCGACTCATCCTGTGCCATTTAAGTTACGTGTGATATATCGGAGGCGCACCGGACGCAGTATACTTCAGAAATTGAAAACAAGTTACTTTTTAATGACATCTAAGTTGATGGGTTACTATGCGACTAGCTTCGTTATTTAGTTACATGTAACATATCGGAAGCGTACCACACACAGTATCCCGCCGATATGTTACATGTAACTTAAAATGACCTGGAGAGAGTAGGTCGCAAGTAATTTACAACGGCCCAGATATGTAAATAAGTAACTTTGTTTTCGGCCTTTATGTTACAGGCAAGTTGTTTTCATTTTTCTGAGTAGCACTGACAGTCGTCGCGCGCGACGAATCTAGTGGAGCTGCTATACGCGATTTGGTGTCGTGGCTGTGTCGCGGACAATCTACACTTTGACAATCGTGCGCGCTTGCTTTAGCGCCAGCTGGATGGTGTCACGTCGTCGTGCACTGCACTACGACATCATGACGCAAGTGACAGAAATCCGGCCTGGGAGGCAATTAATATGTTCATTTCAGATATTTGCGTAACGACCATCTTCTTACTCGAAGTGTTTTCATTTTCCTGAATACTACTATGGATTTCTTCATGATTTCGATCATTTCAAAATTTCTTTTTTCATGATTTTTTATGCAATGCACTATTCCTTCTCCAAACATGTTCGCATTGATATTCATAGAGAGAGAGACGCTCCATTTGGAGAATGAAAAATCACGGTGCTGGAAAAAATGGCATTGAATTTCAAAAAACTGGCGCTATTCCACTTTTTTAAATTCGGTTGAAACCTTTTCGCTCGGGACTGTTGCCAGGTTAAGACTTTGGGCGGTCAACCCAAATATGAGATTTCTTGCATCGATTTTTAAAAGATTGGGAAGGCCACGCCGAAACGAATAACTCTCATCGCAGGTAAATGTTCTGGATTTATGGTGATGCAACATTGCACAGAATGAGTCTTTTTTATGTTGATCATCATGTAAGTCACCATCGGCTCGAGATTTTTCATGGATGGCAAATTTTTTCGGTGTATAAAACGCCACTCAGCCACCTTACATGACTATCTCATATTGAAAGAAGTATCTTATAAGTGATCAGTGCCTTGGAACTCTGCATAGATAGAATTTTTAAAAAGGGTTAGTCTGGCGGAAAAGGTCAAAGATTCGGTATTCATAAAAATGTTGTGAAATTCCTTTTGATGGATTTGGCGGTTTGATAAGCTTTTTCAAATGTGGTGAATTAGGCCGCTCCAGTCGTTAAGCGGCTGGAGAGGTTTGGTTTTTGCCTAGGCCTTGTGATCACTTCTTGCTAATTTTATAAAGTAGTTTATAAAACCATTCAAACAAATTCCTTGCAGATTCCTTCCGCAGGCGCGTGAATGGGGCGAAAACACACCAACTGTCAAAATTTGGGCCAAATCGGTTCACAACAATAAAGCTGTGAGCCCTAAAGCTTAAGAAAATCTGATGGTGTGTGCCAGGGCTGCAGGCCGTCACGCTTTCCATTCACTGCCAATGGAACTCCTCAGAAGTTTCAACCCTAGTTACATGTTTTCCTCAGTAACATACATACATTGAAGGGCACGCAAACAGCCGGCAAAGAGCAAGGGTTAAAAAAGCGCCTTCTCGTCTTTTTCTGCAGTTTTCTCGACGCTGCTGTCACAGCAAGCTCTTGACCTATCATAATCTGTAAGAAACCAACATCAACAATTTATCGTGCATACTGCCTTGCCAAGTTAGTTGTGCCTCTTCAATGTATGTTACTAAGAAAAACATGTAACTAGGGTTGAAACTTCTGAGTCAGGAGGTTTTTCACCGCCAATGATAGCAGGCGATCAACGGGCAGGCAGGTAAGTTGGTAGGAGGTATGTAGGCTGGTCAGTAATCGATTTCTAGGTCAATCGGGATTCAGATGACGTCATAGGGACGTCGTGAAGAAGCTCGGGCTTCTGATGACGTCATCGAGAAAAAAGCTTCGGGTTTCTGATGACGTCATCGGGACGTCTCTGGCAAAGTGCTTCGAGCTTCGTAAAATGATGTCTTCAAGACGTTGGGGAAAGTGCAGAGCGGTTCATGTAATATGTGCGTGTTGCCGCGAAATGAGGTTGCAAGCTTCATTTCCATGGTGTGCTTCACATGTTGATTGCACAAGTTGATAATAAAGCCATCGGCACACAATTATCACGGAAGTGTAGCAAAAATTTTCCTGCCAGAGTTTTCCATGTTTAGGCCCAGATATCGTGAGACCTTTATAATCTGCAAGGCTGTTTCCTAATCCCTAGTCTGTTCCAGCTTCAGCCGCTCACCTCCAGAGAAAGACGGTGTGAGAATGAAAACACACCGCTCTCAATTCCTTCTATACCCTACTCTTGATCAATTGGTTGTCATGAATTTTCTTTACGGTGAGAATTTTGTGCCGATAGCAACTTATAATCGTCTGTTGATTGCTTACTGATTATCGTATCAGTCCAAAAAGGTTGATAAGTGTTGCATATTTTTGAGGATATTACTGCTTAATATTCAGGAAAAAGTGAACAATTCTATTCAAAAGGGTCTTCCAAGCGAAAGAGGTTTGGTGCGCGCCAGAAACGTTCCAACAAAGAGGGAACAATAGAAAAGTGAAGTGGAGGAGAGTGCACAAATGTGAACCATATTTTTCTCCAAGCGATATTCTCGGTCGACTCTTCTATACAGCGAAACAAACCGTTGGGGTATTTAACGAGGAAGAACATAATGGTTTTCAAAGAAAGGACTTTATTCGTTCACGAGATTATATGGGAATACTTTTGGCTTTATAATGTATTTCAATTGTTTCATTTTTCCCAAGAGCTGGAGCTAACCGTCTGCTCTGGCCAGTTTGACATCATCTCTTTCAATGAATTAAAACTATCAGATACAAATTCATGCATATTTTTACCGGTTCTCGCATGATCGGAATTATTTTTGGAACTACAAAGTACTTCCGAGTAGAATACCGCAACGGTCTGTTTTCGCTGTATAGAAGAGCCGACCGAGAATATCGCTTGGAGAAAATATTGTCTACTTTTGTACACTCTTCTCAATTACACTTTCCTATTGTTCCCCTTTTGTTGAACGTTTCTATATGCACCAAACCTCTTTTCGCTTAAGAAGACTCCCCTTTTGGATAGAATCGTAAATTAGATTTAAGGATCAAAGAAATCATTGAAATATTGTGAAGTCCTTTAAATGAATACAGTGATCAACGGTTTCTCGAAATGTTGTGAAAATGTTGAGGATAGAATTTGCAGTGAACAAAGTCATGAATCGTTGTGAAAATTTCTCTCATTGGATTTAGCGATTATCGAAATCTTTTAAATAATGTGAAATTGTAGAAAAAAAGAGCGCAATATAAATATTCAAAGTCAAATCACGCGCCAGAAGGATTGGAGACGTCTTTCTGCTCAGTCAGGTCTCCAACACGGACCCGAAGCCGCCGGAGCTGACAAGAGCCGCTCCGAAGGCGCTTCGGCGACCGCCGTTGGACTTGACGCCCACGTTAGGAGGGGTCACATTTTTAGTTTGGATGGGGGTCTATCGGGATGAAAAATTGCTAACATACCTAATCTTTGTAGGGCGAGGGATTTCCAATGGTATACTTCTCATTTTCCTAACTTCCAGTGTGAGTGGGTGGACTCTCTGTGCGGGTTGCGCGCGGTAAGTGAATCAAAGCCAAATCTAAGTGCGCGCTTCGCGCGCGCCGAACGATTTCAGTCGGAATCTAAAATTGAACAAAATCACCTCACACACAGCGTAATCAGTTAAAAAGGGGGCAGGACGAAAGCAAAGTCCAGCTCCGTGTTAAGCATCCACAAATGAACCGCTCTTAGATTACAGAACATTAGACCCTATTATTGATAGAAAGATCTTTGTCAAGAATATAATGTGTGCATTTCTGGTAGTGGACGAAATGTGCCATTGCGTCAACTCCATTTTGCAAAGGCGACCGGCCGATGACCGTTCACGTCGTTGAGGACTCTGTCGCGGCGACCTCGTGACGAAGTATGCACTAGGCCTAAGCGTTGCACGAGCGGTGGACTATGAAAGTTTTCACCGCGCAGCACGCACGCGGGACGCGCGAGAAACAACTGAAATCTCCGGCGGCATCGGCAGGGCGGTGGGGGTTAAAGTTGGGCGTTAACTGTGACATACACAGAAATTTCTCGCTTGTACTAGCGTATACCTGGCAATCGTAGGATAGTCTCGCAATTCTTGATGTTTAGATTGTACCTGAACTGAGAAGGAAAATTGATTGATATGGCCGAACCGCCATGGCGGTTCGGGCGGTGCTGCTATGGCGGCACAGCTAGATGCGCGGCACGGCGCGCGGAGAACTTTAATAGTCCGCCGCGCTTCCAGCGCGTCACGCGCCGAATAGACTCCCTGCCGTGGAAATACGCGGCAGCATTTAAAGGAGGGAATCGATCGTACGGTGCCGTGTATGATCAACTCTATTCCATTGCATGCTGCAGCGCTAATTTCGTAGAGGCGGGAGTCTATTCGGCCACTAAGACGGCAGCGGCGGTGGGTTTTATTAGTCTAGTTGTGGAACCGACGCCCGAGTTATTGTTTTTGTACTCACTTCCTATCGGAATTAAATAATGAGAAGCAGTTATCTACATAATTCGTATATTTTTCAGACATTGACAACCGTCTCGTTGAGTAGTTTGTTTGCTTCCTATTCGACAGTTTGGTTCTAATCCAAAAAAAAAAAAGATAGATAATGCTAGCTGAAGCAATATGGCTTTTCTCTCTGGAAAATAGTGGCGATGACATTTTTTGTTGCATTACTCCAAAACTCGGAATGGAAAAATTCGAAAAATTATTCCGACAGTCGATTGAAAAAGTCGACTTTTTATTCGAAAAGTCGAATATTCGGAAAGTTCAAAATCCGAATTATTCGAAAAATCGAATATTCGAAAAGTTCAAAATCCCGAATTATTCGAAAAGTCGAACATTCGAAAAGTTCAAAATCCTGAATTATTCCGGAAAAGTCGAATATTCGAAAAGTTCAAAACTCCCGAATTATTCGAAAAGCCGAATATTCGAAAAGTTCAAAATCACGATTTATTCGAAAAATCGAATATTCGAAATGTTGAAAATCCAGAATTATTCGAAAAGTCGAGATATTCAGAAAAAATCTGAAAATGTAAAGTATAGTAGGGACGACTCTCATTACTATATATGAATGGAGTTTCCTCACCTTTAAAGGCAGTTTTCTTGACAAAAAACCGTATTCTAGTTTTTTGATGCTATTGAATAGGCAAGTTCATGAGGTAGAGGATAAATGGGAAAATTCTCCAGGAAACTCTCATCTCTCAGAAAAAACTGTATAAGGAAACCTCTGAAATACTTAAATTACGCCTCTTTGTGGTGTTTGGCGCACTGCGGACATCCTTCTGCGCTTCAAAATTCTTCGGCATTGTTTTCTGTTTCTTTCACCAAAACTCTCCAAAAATAGGATGCGTCAATGCACATGTTGGAATTCTATAATCTTCCAATTCAGGTCACTCAAAAGAAAATTTGGCACCTGTTCCTACTGTAAAAGTAATGCAGGACAAAATAGTTATTGTAGGCTTATCTGGGGCTAAATTCCGGTCCTGTAATTGCATGTCTCGACACTCTTTGCGGTCGCACGCGCCTGAAGTCAGTCGCCGTGTTTCCAGCGCCAAAGCCGACTCCAGTATGGCTATTTTTATACTGTTTTCTTCAATTTTATTTAGTTTCCAGTTACTAAAACCACACCTAGAGTCAACAGATCCGCAGCTGCGGCGCTGGAAACTCTTACGACCTCAAAGCGCTCGGCCGCAAAGCGTGTCGAGACGCAACTGCGGACCAGGAATTTGACTCCAGATAAAGCCCAGTATATGACGTGGGCGGGGGTGATTTAAAAGGTTGGATGATCCTTGAGATTTTCACTACCTTCCGGCCCGTTTTTCGTCGTATTTCGGTTCACGCTATTCTTAGAGAGACCCAAGGCTAGCGTTCTTGCCAAAAACACGAGGAATTTTTCTATCGTGAACACTGCCTTTGAGTTTTTTCCTCGATAAAATCAGGAACCAGGAATTCCCGATTTCTAATCTCCCGTTTCGCGACTGTTTTCGCCTTCGCGCCTCCGTAGAACGCCTCCAAATTCGAAGAGGAAGATCGGATGCACCTACTCAGGCGATTATCGGCCTCCGAGCCGCCTGACAGTTCGGCTCGTTCCTCCCAATCTGCTGGTCGGCTCCTGTTGCTGTCCGGGCCGCTGCTTGTTGTTTTCATGTCACTGCTGTTGCTGTCCGGGCTCCTCCAGTTGGCCCGCGAACAGCAACAGAAGTGGCCCGGAGAATTAGAAGAACGAGCTGAACTGTCAGGCGGCTTCGATTCCTTCTTCGGTGCGGCTCGGGGCCGCGAATCGCCTGAGTAGGTTTGGGATAGAATTTTTTCATTGTTACTGATTCAGACGCTTCTGATTACGAGGTGATGAAGGTGGGCTTTTTTTGCAAGAGAGTATTCCGATAATGCACGGACCTCAAATTGGCCGTGTTTTCGAAACCAAACGGATTTTATCCCTGCTTTCCTCAGCTGGGTGTCGGTGGTGTAATGGTAACACTCTCGCTCGGAATGCGGTGAGAGGCAGGTCCGACCCCTGCCTGACCCCTGAGTTTTGTATTCAACTCCAGTTACCTTGTGATATTCTTGCAATTGTTTTCGAACAGTTTTCAATAGCTTTGGGATATTTCATTCAAAAAATCACAATGGCAGCCCTTCGACCTACCACTGTGGAGGCCTTTATACCAAGTTTAGTCGAACGAATGTGCGAGAGGCGACCATCGCGGCGTTCGCGTCACCAGGGTCTCGATCGCAAGCTAATGTCTAGCGCCGCAGCTCCGCCCATTTGGGCCTTACTAGGGAGTGACCAACCCTGTTTGCCAGAACTACGCATGTAGCCATGTTTTTCTGATCGACCACCTTCCGGGTACTTGTGAAAACTTTATTTTAGCTAAAATAAAAATAAAACAAAATAAAATAAAAATAAAAATAAAAGATGAAAATTTTGAAAATTTTTTCTATATAAAAATTTCAAACAACTCTTGCTCAAACTTCTCTCAAAGGGTATATTTGAGGCGCTGAACACGAATATGAATCACTTTTCGGATAATTCGAATGATAAAGACAGTTTACGGCACATAAATTCTATTTTATCCACAGAGCTCGAGAGCTTCTTAGCCCATAACTTTTTCTTTCACTATTACTCGGGCAGCCAGAATAGGAGCTTTTTATGACTACCCGGGAGGTAGTCGATCAGAAAAAACCTGGTCTCATGGATTGTTCTGGCTATGGCCAGGTCTGGCCATCCCTTTGTTAGTTATACACCAGCGGATCGAAAAAGTTCTGCTATGAGAAATGCCGCCGCCTGTGGATTAAGAATGACGCGGTATTGCAGACCTGAAATTATTGGGCATTTTTATTGGGTTTGGCCAGTGCTTCCATCTAATAATTATGCAAATTTTGTGCTATTTTGATCAGTCTCATTGCAGCAATGCGCATAAAAGTTTATAATGGTTCACCAAATTTAAAAGGGTTTAATCAAATTGTGATGCGGGCAGAAGCGGCGCACCAGATTTGGTTTCGAATCGGCCCCGTGCGCAACCCTTTTTCGAAATCTCAGTTCAGAGTGTACGTAGAGATTAGAGGTGAATTGCACGTTGAAAAAGCGCAAAATGTTGGATTATCATGCCCAAAAGTGGTTTAGAATGGATTTCACCTAGGATTTGGGAAAAATTTTAAAAACCGCAAGTTTTCTGGTGTGTCAAATCTCCTTTTTCAGACGGCGTACTAACGATTTTCTTGGTACACACTTAAACTTGAGCTTACGGAGCTCATTTTTCGAAAAGTAGGCTGGAAATGCGTGCAGGTCGCCCCTATTCCAATTTGAACTTGATACCTTAACTTTGAAGGATACCTCGAAATCGTGGGTTTATCTTCCGGTTCCGAGCCAGATTTACATTTCTGTTACCTCGCGTGCTTATGCGGAGCGAGGGTGGAGTCAACGAGAAATTGTGGGAAGAAGGAAACGCAGCGTACGCACGCACCCGCCCGCGACGAACGGAAATAAATCACACTCGGAAACAGAGCATACATACTAAATTAGCCGTGGAGCACGAAAACTGCTAGGGCATGCTACGACTGTGAAAGAGTAGGATGTGTGGGTGAATCTACTGCCAAATCAACATAGGTCGTCAAGGGGTTAGTACTGAACTTTTCCAGTAATTCCTTACTCATGACACGCCATCGATCGATAATCAGTATTAGGCATATGTATTCCAGGCTGCCTTTATTGATATTAATAGTTTCACTTCTACTGTGTAATTCAGATGTGATTTCGCAGCCTTTGGTTTATATTGTTTTTATTCTCGAACGTCTGTCTTATACAGCACAATGGATCATTATTATTATTATTATTATTATTATTATTATTATTATTATTATTATTATTATTATTATTATTATTATTATTATTATATCATCGATTTTCGCACTTTTGGCACAAAATGCGGCGAGGAGTGGTGATTGCCGGTGGGATTAGTTTTCTTGAATGCGGAATTTTGCTCATCCAGTCATTGTCGACAAATACGAATCGATAATATTGATTTTTTCGCCTGTTGCACAAAATGCCGCGATGATTTTTGATTGTTGATGGCTCTGAAGTCACTTGTTTGGGAAATTTTTCTCATCATGCAAGAACAAAATATTATTGATCAATAACACCGAGTTCTCACAGGTTGCACGAAATGCGGCAAATGAGTGATGTTTCTATGGTTTTGGGTTATAGAGTTCTCAAAAATTGTACACATACGACAATATCGTCTGTTAGATGTTTCATCATTCCGAAATGGAAATCGTTGAGGAAAGCTGAAGTCAGAAAGGGAACCTTCGGTGAAAAATATGTGAAATTTCTGAAAATCTTCTAGCTTCCTGGCAAAAGTAACTACTCTGGTAAAGGTCGAAAAAAAGTTTCAAAAATGTCTTAAATATCTTTAGAAAATGATTTGGCGTAAAATAGCCTGGAGCAATAAAAAGCTTAGGTAATGAAGTGAAATAACCTAAAATGCAATTTGTTGGTCGATCATTTCACAAAGCTTCTCCGTTAAAACTCATCAAAATTTGGTGCTTGAACTTCGATATATATCTGACGTAGAGGGGTAAACAAATCACTTTGGTCCTATTAAAAAAGTTTCTGGCATTTCTCTGCCAGTATATCAGCTCCTGAAGTACACACATGTTACATGTGTAAAAACTATTTCAAAAGTGAATTCTGGGGAAGGGCAGAGAACCCGGAAAAAATCCGCGATTGACAGCTTTTAATCAGTGTTATCAGGTGGCCGAACGAATTCACAGAAACAGCCAGCTGCAACTGCAGGTTGGCGACTGCACTTATACGGAATGCTTACGTTTTTTTTCTCGAACGACACACAGAGACAAAGCGATTAATTGAATTTCTAGTAGAATAACAACACACTAAAAGAATTACTTGCTTTAGTGCCCATTTCAGAGTTTCGTCGCAGCGCGGCGTCATTAGATACGTTATCGATGAGTATCGATCGATAACGATGCAGTTCGCTGCCGGGGCAGCTTATTAACAGTTTCTGACAAAGCATCTGCCCATCGAAACACTTGGCACCTCTTCGACGGCGCAAAGGGCCCAATAGGAGTCTAATCGGCCGTTCTTCTTGTCCGGCTCACTCTCATGCAACGTGGCCGTCCATCAAAATTCTTAGCTTTCGATGCGTATTCCTTGGGATCACAAAGGGCGGGATATACTTCGACGGTCTGCCTTGCGTGGTTCGGCTCGGATGTTGACTTCGCCGGTTATTCTTCAGAAGGTAACGGCTCGACTTCCGCTCTGCGGGTAACTTGCAATGATCATGTCGTCGAGTGCTGAGCCGGCTTCAGGTTTTGGCTGCGTAGCAGAGCGCGCTGGGAGAAGTGTTGGCAGGTCAGGAACAGAGGCGACATGTATGAACGCAGCGAAGCGAGGCTGCAAGGGGCACTTACAGCAAGGTCTACGCCAAACGGCATTTTTTGTCGTCCAATTCGTTTTCTGGCACTTTTTTGTCATCCCGCGTAACATATCTCAATAATTGGACGCAAACTCAGACATATAGAGGACTGCAGAGCGCGGTCCAAGTCGGCGGTTTTGGCAGAAAGCCGCGGGCGAAATTTCGAGGCTGAGTATTAAATGTGAGTCAGCCGCGGCCAAAAATTTCGCAACAATTGATGTTATATGGAGGGAGCCGCGAGCAACAAACACGGCCGCAAATGAACAGCAAATGACCAGGAAAATGATGCGCGGCTCGCTGTTTGGTTATGTCGTGAAATAGAGAGGTGCGAAGTGTGGCAGGCAAGCAAACCACTGACGCCAATTTCTAGAATTTTTTTTTCTAAACCTTTGCCTTTCTTTTTTTGTTCGTTTTTGTTTCTTGCCGGTTCTTCCTGTTTATTCTCGCGCGTCGCGTCGTGTAGCCGGGAATAGGAAGGTCAACTATTTGCTCATACTGCGCTTTTTGTCTTTACATTTGAAGTCAGCGTTGTTGCAGTACTATTTTTTGATCATGCTTTTTTTTTAGATACTTGCTCTCTCAAAAATTCGAATTCCTTTCAAGAACAACCGCTGTGTAGAGAAAGGCGATTGCCATGGAGCGCACTTTAGCCAAAGCTGAAAACAAACACATAATAAGAGTTCAGTTACTACATATTTTTTGGTCTTATGCCTTCATTTATCGAACCATTTCTTTCATCAGATTCCCTGTTAGAAATTTACGTGGGTGAGAATATAGCATATTCCACCAAATAGCAGAATATCTATGACTGATCTCGACGCATCGCACAGGCAACTGTTATTAGACGAGGAGTTACCTTAGTAAGCACTTTATCTTCGCCTTCTCCACTTCTCCGTTCACATGTGTTCATAAGTCATTTTTAGTTCGAGAGTATTCGTTAATGGTCACGTATACTCTTTCACGATATTACTGGAGAAGAACAAAGTCTAGTCAACAGCATATTATTGTTTTGTATAGAATATTTAGAGCAAAGCACTGTTGTGCTAGGACATTTTGCTTCTGTAGTCTTCTTCTCCTTTTAATCGAATCTTTCGCTATGTCCGAGTTTTCCTCTGACGAAGAGTATCTTTGGTGAGGATCCTGTTTGAATCATTGCAACGTTCTGTGGCAGTAGAGAGTGAATCGTCACTCCAGGAAGTTTCTCGTGAACTTCTCGGTTCTGCTTCTAGAAGCTAACATATTTTTTCAAAAAAAAAAAAATGTTGGAACGTGGTTAGCTCCTCTCAGCCAGTAGATGTAATCAAAAGGCCGGGTTGTCTCGTAACATTTGGTGAGAAATTATTTGCGTCCATGCTATAAATTGCTTTAGCATAAGATTTATTGGTTTTGTAATAAAAGTTGGTGATTAATAGTGGTTTTAAAAAATTATATCACCAATTCTATACTTTTCTTTGCGGCTTCTATGTGCTAAAATTGAGAGCATCGTGTTGCAGGGTGATTAATCATGGGTTTTGGAGATTATTTTTACTTAGCTTTCACTTCTACACTGGTTCTATATCTATCTAAAAAGTGAGAAGATCATGGTTAGGTAAAACCAATTGTTAGATAAAACTGTATTCAATATAGTTAGTATTAAATATTTATGCATCGAGCTATACTTTTACCGTCTATCAATTTGTGTTAAAAATAGCAAACGGTGAGGAAAAATCGACGAATTGCACCATCCACGGCAAACGCGCTCCAATGAGAAAACGTGCGCGGATCACGGTGAAACACCATTGGCGTGGGTAAGTGCCTGAGCGAGCGAGGGAAGTTGCGAAAATTAGCACGGAAGTCGCAAAATCTGCCCGCGCCTGGACGATCTCCACGGGCGCGGATGGCTCCAGAAAACGTGCTCGGCTGCCAGCGTTCTGCGCCAAAACCAACGAGCCGCGCGCAACGATCCAATGAGGCGCGTCAACTCTTTCTGGCTCGCTGTTTCTTGGCCCGCGCCTGCAGTCCTCTATAGAGTCTGAGAAGGTGACTGGGATGACAGAAAATGCGCGCGTAAAGTTCGCGGTGGAAACCGCACTTACATCCGCGATAAACTATTATACGCCATGCACTTCGGGGCCGTGCGTGGCACGACGCTGATCTCGCAGAAGGCCGGGATCATTACTTCCCGCGACCAGCGACAGCGACAGTGCACATCAGGTACCTTTTCGCGAAGCTTCGAAAACGCTTATACCTCTTCGTTCAGAGGTGTCCGTAGCAAAATCGCCCCGATGTCAGATTCGGAGACAGCGGACCAGAATTGATCAGAGAACACTCATAATCTTCTTCGAACGGTGGGAATGGCCATGCGAGGTTCCCTAGCTGGATTACAGTCCTTTTAGTGTTCTTATGTAGGACGGGTCCACACCTTTGACTCGACTTGAGCTGATGGGACGGCATTTGTCTCATAAAATCCAGCCCGCTGTGATAGTTCCAGCTCCAGCTTCAACATCTCGCAATATGCGCAGAAAAAGAACGATCTTTGCGTGTAACTTGTGGAACACGCTCATCAAGGTAATAGGACGATAGTTGCAACGGATCTTCCTGGCCACCCTTCTTGTAAAGAATGGCTGTGCACAAAGTCCTCCCACTGGGTGCGGCATGCGTGAACGTTGCGAACAGAAGGTCAGGAGCTGCTCCGCAGTCTTCCGTGCGGAAGCTTCGAACCAGAGGTGACCTGGAAAAAGCCATGCCGTCGGCTTGATCGTTAGGATGCAAACTCATTTCTACACAGCAAAACCCCACGCCTACAAAAGCTGCTTTTGTTTGGTTATGGTCCTTATCTAGAACGGCTTTATTTCTGTGAAACTTTGGAGCCAAACGGGAAAATTATTCAAAAAATTTTTTAACTATAAAGAAGAAATCAAAAAAAAGACCGAAGGTTAAGCACGATTGAAATTTTAAACAAAAACAGTTAGGCGGGGAGTTCACCGTGCGTGGTGAGGTTGCAAAGTCTTTAGCATCAAGGGCGAGGGTACGTCTTTCAGGCTCGACTTCTGGCTCGACGCTTCGCACTGAGGACGCGGAAGCGGCTTCCTGACACCTCCTTCGCAGCGTTCATGCATGCCGGTCTGGCGATTACTTCTTTCTGTAGATATAATTACATACCCTTTGGCAAATATCGAAATCGCCACCGATTCGACGCGTTGCGTATGCTCGCGATGCTGCTTCCTTCATCTGCTCATAAGCCCTCTCGCTTGTCTTCAAATCCAGTAACCAATTGATTCGTCACTACACGCCACGTTTTTTTGTCGTGAACACTGCCTTTGGAAGCCTCTCATTTTCTACTTCAAAGCCTGAGCTTTGAATTCTCTTTAGTAGAGAAGGAAGCAGGATAGGAAGGACAGAAATGCGACCAGTGAAGTGGAGTGAAAATCGCATAGATTAGCCGGCCAATCGGATCAGCACGTCCACATCTTGGATGAGTTGTCTATCGAAAAGGGACAGTAGCCGGCATGTTGAGTGCTCCGTAGCCCGTGTGATCCATACGCCCACAGAAAGCTTCTTACAAGGGAATTCCGTTTTGGTCAAACTGGCTATTCCAGATGAAGTGTACTTTTCTAGTACCATTTTTGGAACACGTTACATTAGTAAGGTGGACGATAGTTATCATAGGGATTAGGAACAGCTTAGCCCGCATGTGGAAGTAGCAAGGTAACCTACTATAAGTCATAGTAACCATTGCAATAGAAATGTACTTTTGAGAACCATTTTCGGACGAAAAAGTCCGAATATGCTCTTATCGCAGCCAGCCTAGAGATCCACTCTGATAGAAGTTATAGGCGTTTTCTTCTCTGATTTTTTGTACCTATTGAACCCTCTCCTCCGAAAATCGCATTCCTTTGTACGAAATTCTGGAAACGGGCCTCATAATCGTGTATCGTGTTCAGCGCCCAGAACTACCTCCCTAGGCAAAGATTTGGGTGAAGAGGTCATTTTGAAACTTTACGCAGACTGGACAGCGTTCTAGACTTGTACGCTTTGACTTTTCGGTTAGGCTTTTATTTGTACCAGATTAGAGAGCTCTCGGAGCAATGAAGAAAAATATTCCAGGATTTGGACATGAAAATACGCCCTGGAGGGTTATTTGGAGTGCTAATTACGAATCTGAGGTTCATTTGTCGTTTTTCCAATGCTTTCTGACTTAAATTTTGTTCAGAGCTTCCCACTGGCTGGAAAAATTGACGGCGAAATCAAGCTTTGACGATTTCCGGAATGTGACGACAGATGTGGCTCAAATCATTCTTCTGGGGCTTATTTGGGGTGCTCAAGCACGAATCTGATCTCGGTTTATCTGATTTTTGACAGCTTACGGAAGATTACGGTGGGTGTACGGTAGTTTGGTCAAAGTCTCAGATTTGTCTCAAAGTTTCTAAGTGTGATGGTTATTTGTGGGGAGGGGCGCGCGGGTGCTGAATATGAATTCGTTGTTCATTTGTCGATTATTAGGTAGAAGTTTTGCCCCCTAAATGGAGATCGTTTACCTACTGTAACCTGCGTAAATCTTAAAGTTTCGACCAAACTGAACCCCAGACTCGGGTTCCCAGCTCCCCAGATTACCCCTACGTACATGTTTTTACCGGGAAAACAAATTCAAAAACACCAAAAAAATTCCATGAGAGGGCTTCAAAAAACCTTGCCGCGAAGCTTCTGAAAAACGCTCGTAACTTCTCTTCTTTCAGAGCGGGTCCAGGCAGCTGCGATGGGCATATTCGGACTTTTCTGTTCAAAAATGGTTCTAGAAAAGTACATTTCATTTGAAATGGTTACATATGACTTTTGTAGTGGTTTCTTTTGTAGGAAAGAAACAATCTTGTCAGACCTTCACCTTGCAAATCAAAAAAGGTACTCTCGTCATGAACCACCACTAAATAGCACAGTTAACTGCACTTCATAGGTTGGGCCAACTGATTTGTTCTTGGGCATGTAGACAACGATGACGAAGTACGACGTCTGTGAAATATAAATCAGTCAGGTTACTTACAAGGAAACTCCTGTTGGTGAAACTTGGTCATTCTGAAATGAAATGTACTCTTCTAGAACCATTTATGAACTTCCGAGTCCGATTATGCCCATCGCAGCTGCTCTCAGACTCACTCTGAAAAAAAATTTATGAAGCGTTTTCAAAGCTGCGCGGAAAGCGGAAAGGGTACCCGCAACTTTAGGGTGTTTTGAAAATTTTTTTCGGATTTTCAAAGCGAAAACGTGTCTATATAGGAGTAATCTTGGGGTGTTGAACGCACGAATCTGGGGTTTTGTTTGTCAGGAATGAATTCTGAGGTTTAATGTAGAGTTAAAGGCACAGGACACCCAAAAAATTATTCTTCAGACTTCATGCTTCTTCTTGGAAGAGAGCCACTCTTCTGATCACAGTGGTATCTCTTTTTCTCGTCCGTGACCCCCTTTACGAACGGGAGATAGTGGCTCCTTGAAAATGCCTGCATTTTGAGGGCGGAAATTTCGTGGACGATTTGTCTCAGGCTTGTATTTCTCTTCATTCGAAATCGCTGCACGAGAGCAACACAGGATTAGGAGATAAATCGGCAATGGACCGAAGAATTTGACGACATGTTAAGAATTCATCCATCCATTTTAGCCGCTATTGGGATCGAAAATCAGGAAGGGGCCGGGCCTGTGCTGGTGGAGCGAAGGCGAGGTCGGGCCTGTGGTGGTCAAGCTTATATCTCGCTTAATTGAAGGAATTGAGATCTCTCGCATTTTGGCACGTGTTATGCAGGAGGGGTTTACTACACAATCGAATAGAAAGCACGAAATTCATGTCTGAGGGTGTACTGGTGCCTTTAAGGTATGTAAATGATGCTATTAAGTGGAGCAAAACCTATCTTAGTAATTCGAAAAATCGACAAATGGACATCGAATTCGTATTCTGCACCCCTTAAATATACCCCACTTTAGAAACTTTGAGACAAATCTGAGGCTTTGATCAAACTACCGTATACTCACCGTAATCTACCGTAAACTGTTAAAAATCCGATAAACCGACATCAGATTCCTGTTGGGCACTCGCAAATCGTCAACCACAGCAGGAGAACGGGACGGTGAGCCACATCTATGGTCACATTCCGGAAATCGTCAGAAGGATTTTGCCTGCAAAGTTTCTACCAGAGGGAAAGCTTTACACAAATTTAGTAATCGAAAACTTTCGAGAAAAACGACTATTCAACCTAAGATTCGTGATCACTAGAACCCCCAAATAACCCCTGGTAGGATTTCGAGTCAAATCTGGAATATTCTTCTTCAACGCTCATCAGAGCCCTCTAATTGGTGTAAGTAAAACGGTCTCAACCGAAAATCCTTTGCAATCCAAAAAACGCTGTCAGTGTGTAGAAAGTTCTGGAAAATTTTTATTTCACCCAAACTTTTGCTCTGGAGGGGTTGTTTCGGGCTCCAAACACGATTATAGAGGTCCTTTCTCGGATTAGATTACTACCCTTTTTGTAGGGCGGAATGGGTACGGAAAATCAGAGAAAAATGACCTATAACTTTGTTCAGTGACATTGCAGGCATCTGCAAATGGCATATCTGAAATCTACGTCAAAAGCGATTCTAGAAAAAAATATTTCAATAGGAATGACCAGTTTGCTTGATAGAAGTTTCCTTGTTTGGAGCTCATTATCGGAGGGTATTTGGAGAAAGAAAGCCAGTGGGATGCAAATATTTACTTCATAAAGAAGTTCAACGCGCAGAACCACCGTAAATTGTGTTAGGCTACACGCACAAATACACACTTTGGGCGAAAATGTTAACGCCTTTTTTCTTGGGATCGCAAAAATAAATGTTTTTCTGGATTTTGAAGGTTTTATTGGTTATTTTTGCTATGCTCTATCACTTTGTAGGCTCACCTGCTCGCAAGAATCGAAAAATAAGATACTGCCTTTGGACATGCGCTGCCGTTAGAGGCATCGAATACATGAGAAACCGATCTCCATTTTTCCATGTTCCTTATAGGCACAGGACACTTAAAAAATTAATTTTCAGATTTCATGCTAAATTAATTTTCAGATTTCATGCTTATCTTGGAGAGAGTCGCACGCTGATCACAGTCAAATCTCTGAAATCGTCCAAGGCCCCCTTTGAACAGAGTTATGGCTCTTCAAAGATGCCTAGATTTTGAGGGTGAAAAGTTGGTGGACGAGTTGTCTCAGGCCTGTATTTCTCTTCTTTCGCAATTGCTGCTCGAGAGCAAGCCAGGATAAGGAGACGGCCCGGCAGTGGACTGAAAAACAAAAACTTGTTGGAATTCATCCATCCATCGAGCCGCTATCGAGTTCGAAAATCTGTTAGGGGGTCGGGCCTGTGGTGGTCGCTTATATCTCGCTTATTCGGAGGAATTGAGATCTCGCATTTGACACGTGTTATACAGGAGGGGTCTTCTACACAATTACATGAAAATCTCAAAAATCTTATCTGAGGGTGTACTGTGCCTTTATTGTGTGCCTTATTCGGTGTATCCATTTAGTCAACGGGAGAGCTCCTAAAACCCCCGTCCCGTGAAAAACAAACAAAATTGAAAGAAGTAATTTTTTGTCGTTTCACCAGTAGTATGAATATATTGTTATCAGACAAAAAAACCATTAGAGGTTTCTAGCATATGTTGGCGTAATCACGGTATACAATTCACGAATCAGCGGCGTCTTTGGCAAATTTTTTACGATTTACAAAATTTTAGCTGAAATTCGTACCGAATCGCGACAAATCGTGAAAATACACTTGAGGAATCAATGTAAATTCGCGGTCTACCAGGTCGTTCGAAAAGTTTCGCCGTTCGATAAGAAAAAAAACAATTTTATGGTTCAAAATACACTTTATTATTCAGTATAATCTCCCTGAATATTAATACACTTGCTTCAACGATCCTCCAATCTGTGGAACCCTCCTGAAGGACAATCCGGAAAGTCTCCAAAATACACTTCAGCAGCCGTTATGACCTCTTCATTTGATGAAACACGCTTGCCACGCATAAATTTGTTGAGTTCTGTAAACAAATGGAAGTCGCTGGGGGCCAAATCTGGTGAGTACGGTGGATGCTCCAACGATTCGAACTTTGATTCATGGATTGTAGCCATTGCCAAACTGTTCTTGTGACACGGTGCATTGTCCTGATGAAAAAGCATTTTTTCTTCTACAAACTGGGTCTTTTTTTCACGAATTTTTTCCTTCAACTGGTTCAAAAGATCGCAATAATAGTCAGATATAAATTCTTTACCAGTTTGCAAGTATTCCACAAACCAAATTCCTTTCGCATCCCAAAAAACTGATGCCATATCCTTCCTGGCCGATTTCCGGACACGAACTCGTTTCGAAGGCGAACAACCAGGTTCGCACCACTCTTTAGCCTCTTGATTTGATTCAGGAACATGGCGATAGACCCAAGTCTCATCCATCGTGATGAATCGACGCACAAAATCCACTGTATCCTTTTTGAAACGCTCCAAATGTTGCTGAGAAAGTCGCATTCGAATGTGTTTTTGTTCCATTGTTAGCGAATGCGGCACCCATTGTGCACACAGCTTTCTAAAACCCAAAATTTCACTTAAAATATGGCTCACACTGCCTAATGAGATGTGTAGAGCCTCTACTAAATCTCCCTCAGTCTATCGACGATCTTCCAAAACCATGTCCTGTATTTTGGCTATGATTTCTGGTGTTGATGCGCTTTTTGGTATCCTTCACGTGGATCGTCTTTAAGTCTTGTACGACCACGTTTCAATTCAGCAACCCATCTTTGTACTGTTCTAATTACAGGTGAACAATCTTTATACACTTTTAACATTCGTTCGTGAATTTCTTTCGGTGCTACACCTTCCAAAAATAAGAATTTTATCACTGCACGATATTCAATTTTTCCATTGCTGTGATACGGCGACACTAAATGGCTTGTAAACAAAGAATGAATTTACAGATTGAAATGAAACCTCACATACGTTCATATGAAGAGTGTACCAACAATACAGAAAAAAATTGGGCTAGTAGCAACGCCCTCTCTTATCGAACGACAAAACTTATTGAGCAACCTAGTATATTCCGTACATGCGCTGCCGCTAAAAGCATCGAATACATGAGAAACAATTCTCCTCTGTTCCATGTTCCTTATTGAGTGCCTTATTGGGTGTATCCATTTAGTCAACGGAAAAGGCGGAAGAGCTCCTAAAAACCCCCGTTCCATGAAAAACAAACAAAGTTGAAAAAAAAATTTTTTGCGACTAAGAATTTTTCGCTCAAGATCGTACCGAATCGCGACAAATCGTAACAAATCGTGAAAATACACTTGAGGAAACAATGTAGATTTGGGGTCTAGAGAATGGAAAATTATTCTTTCTATCACATTTCTGATATTCAGTAATTCTTTCCGATGTCAATTTTCGGAAAAATATTTTTCTGATATTCCAAGCCGGGCATAGTCAGCAGCAGGGGGTCGGTGATGGCAAAAATAATGGTTTACTATACTCTCTCACTTATATCCAGAAGGAAATCTCTAGAAAATTTGTTTTACAGGTTTTATTAACTACTTTACCAAAATCTAAGTGATCACAAGTGCCAGGCAAAACCAAACCTCTCCAGCCGCTTCGCGGCTGGAGCGATATCGAGATTTTGGTATGACCGCTGCTCACAGAGCGGCTCAGATTCATTATTGGATTCAATGCTTTCCTCGCTCCAGAACAGGGTTCGGCGCGGGTGGGCTCCCACAAGGGGTGGGGGTCTGAGCTCCGGAGGGATGGAAGCGGGGGTCTGATCTTTGGACGAAAACCAATTGAACCAACGTGTTTGTGAGTAAAAACCGTCAGAAGCAGTTTCTCAAGAAGACTTCAAATGTAAATCGCAGTCTAAGTAAAAGGCTGATTTACCTGATTTGCGAGTCGCGGAGTTCAATTAGGAAGTTTAGGGGGGAAGTAAAGGTCACTTCCGATAAAAATTCAAGACAGATGAATCCTCCATGTAAAAAGTCCAAAGCAGTTGGACTACTAAATGCAAAATGATTTCTGCAAATGATTTCTTTGAGTCATGAGAATTGATATTTGAGTTGAACCGGGCCCATTCACCCTAAATACTCACTTTCACCATCTCAGATGGACTCTGAAGGGCGCTACACTATACGGGATCACACCTTTCTCAAGTGTGGTCTTACCGTAATTCGAAAATTTTGAAAACTAGGAGTCATGGGAGTAGGATATTTGAGTCCAGCGTGGTCGATTTACCCTGGTAACAAACTTTCATCTTCTCAGAGTAACGCAGAAGACCGCTACATAGAAAGCGGGAGTCGATGAAAAACGGCCAAATCCACGAAGATAAGTTCGTGTTTTAAAACTGCACTAACTTAAGTTCTAAATTAGATACCCTGAGAAATCCTAGCTTTAGGAAACTAAGCTTTAAACCTTACCGTTCTAGACCACCCGCACCCCTGGAGAAGGCCTTTGAATAAAATTTTCCTGGTGTGGGTTCTGCAACATTTTTCACGTTTTCTGGCCATCAGTTCATTCTAAAAAAGAACCCACACCTAGTAAATTTTCTTCAAAAGCTTTCTCTAGGGGCGCGCAAAGTTTCGACCGATAGAGTATAAAGTCTAGTTCCTTTGAGCCAGGAATTTCTTCTATAACTCACACACCACTTAACCTAGAACGCTTCAAAAAACCTATTTTTTGAAGGACTTGGCCGATTTTTTGCATCGTCTCCCGCTGTCTATGTATGCAGCGGTCTTCGGCGTTCATCTCAGATGGTGAAAGTTTGTATCCAGGGTAAATCGGCGACGCTGGACTCAAATATCCTACTGTCAAGACTCGTAGTTTTTAAAATTGGGAAAAAAAGACCACATCTGAGAAAGGTGTGTGCCCATACAGTGTAGCGCCCTTCAGCGTCCACTTTAGGTGGTCAAAGTTGGTGTACTTTGTAAATCATTCACGCTTGACTCGAATATCATACTCTCATGACTCTTGAAAGAATATGGACTTCCGGAGGGATCAAACCCTCCTTCAAATATCCGCATTTTATTACACAGCACAAACTGTTACCAGCTACATATAATTTTGCACTTTCAGCTCCTCTCTACATAAATGGAATAAGCGCTGCTTGTGCCCTCGTAATGTCAAACGTCCGAATTTTTTTGCAAAGCATTGGCTTCGAGCTTTCAATTTTGGTTTTCGAATACGAAAAGGGAATTTTACTGCAGTGAAAAGTTAGAGCTATGTACTCAGGGAGTCGTGGGATTTTATTCGGCCACTATTGGCTTTCGACTCAACTACAAAGCGGTTGGGCGACGATATGGTCACGTAATTTCCTTGCGCCACGTGGCCTAATCGTCGTCCAAGTGAGAAGCACGTGGCGCCAATCATAGCCGTTCCACTCGGCCACGATACGCTTTCGATTCGACTACGATGAATTTGGACGACGAACGAGCCGCAATGCCCATGATTGAACACGTTGATCGATCGCTTCAGAACTGACCCGGCGCATGTCAGCCGCACAGCACGTATATAAGGGGCTCGATCCCGAAGAGAGCGCAGTGCGCCTTTCGGGCCGCTCCTGGAAGGTGACTACGAGTCACTTTACGGACGATTTTTGAACCGCTAAGAAGTCTCCCCCACGGTCCCCAGCGAGGGAGCTCCTCGCTGTCGACCGTGGCGAAGGTGATGTCCTGTCGCGGACTGCTGTGGGGGGTGATCCCCTACTGCGGTCCGTGACTTGGACCGTGTCCTTGTTGGGGAGGGGAGACCCGCTCCCATCGAAGGTATGGGAGCTCGCCCCCAGCGCCACATGCTCATTCTTGAACAGGCCACGTGCTGCTGCGTGGGAAACGGGGGTTCGGAGAAGGTTTTGCATGTCTGGACCACGTGCTCCTATTGAACAGGCCACGTGCTTTAGCGTGGGAATTAGGGTGCGGCAAGGGCTTTGTCTCTCTGCGCCACGTAGTCTTATCGAGCAGGCCACGTGCTCCTCGGAGCAGCACGTGCTTCTGCAAAAGTTCCTTTCAACTCGACTAGGTACCCGAATAGAAAGCCTATCGTGGCCGAATAGGACCCCCCCACTCCGTGAGGTAAACCTGCTGGATAAACTGCTTGAACACGTCAGCTCTTGGTGGGGGTTCGGAGAAAACGGTCAACAATTGACCTACTAACGTTCCTGGGGGAGAGGGGGGCTCTGGGCAAAATTGTTATTAGAGTGGGGTCTGAACAAACCTGCCCGCCCCCCTCCTCCTGCAGTATCCTGCCTGGATTTGTTGCTCATACACTGGAGGGGGCTAGCGCAGTTCTACAGGGGGCAACCCTCCGAGCACCTGCGCTTGCCCCCCACCCCCTCAATCGGGGGCTACCGCCGAAGAGACAATTTGGCTTGATCGGAGCGCCCACCCCACGTCACTGCACTGAAGGCCCCCTGTCACTGCTCTTGAAGCCCTCCCCCGTCATGGCTCCGGAGCAGTGACGTCACCCTCCCCCTCCCTCGGAAAGCGTCGCCGCTCTCCCCGAAAATATCCCTTTCTGATAGGGACTCGAATCCCCGTCCAAGGCCGGCCCTGTTGGGCCGAATGCGGCTCTCTATGAGGTGAGGCGTCTTTTATACCGGTAGAGCACGTGATAGGTCACAGGAGAAACCACGTCAAATCGGGACAAAACTTGACGTGAATGACGATGCGTGCGTTTGGGATACTATGCCTTTTCTGATCTCTATTGTCGTAAACTGCCTTCTACGACTTCTTCCCATCTTTTCCGTCTCTTCCTCTCGAGGGGGGAGGGGCAAGCGCCGCAGGAGAGCAGGGGCCTCCCCTGAAGCCTCCCTCGGGGGAGGCTTCCGCTCTCGCTCCCCCAAGTCGAAAACGGGCTCTATTGTGCGGCGCTTGCCCCCCGCAGAGTCTGAGTATAATCTATCAAAAAGGGGTTTTCCAAGCAAGAGAGGTTTGGTTGGCGTCAGAAACTTTCCAACAAAAAGGGAACAATAGGTAAGTAGAATGAGGAGAGTCTACAAAAAGCGAACAATATTTTCTGAGACTAATTTCCCTGGCCGATACTTCTTAACAGCAAAAACAAACCGTTGTGGTACTTCACGAGGAAGACTTCAATGGTTTCCAAGAATGGACTTCAATTATTTGACGAGATTATAAGAAAATACTCTCATTAGATGCTGCATTTCGCTTCTCGTAGCAGCTGGAGCTAACCGTCCGTCTGTGTTTTTGGCATCATCTTCTATTCTGATGGTAAGTATTAGGTTTACATGCACATACTTTTTAACGGTTCTCGTGTAGTCAAGACCATTTTTGGAACCACAGAGTGCTTCCGTGTAGAACACCGCAACGGTTTGTTTTGCTGTTAAGAAGTATCGGCCAGGGAAATTAGTCTCAGAAAATATTGTTCGCTTTTTGTAGACTCTCCTCATTCTACTTACCTATTGTTCCCTTTTTGTTGGAACGTTTCTGACGCCAACCAAACCTCTCTTGCTTGGAAAACCCCTTTTTGATAGAATTGTTCGCTTTTTATTGATATTACGAAGTAATATCCTGAAAAATCTTCAATATTTTTCGAAAAGCATGGATTGCTATAATAATCAGTAAGCAACAAACTTGTTGCGCACGCTACAAATGAAGCGCCATCACTTTCCACGACGTCCTGATGACGTCAAAAGATGCCCTATGCACTTGGCACCACCTTGGCACGACGTCCTGATGACGTCACCAGATGCTTTATGCACATGGAACGACCTTGGCACGACGTCCTAATGACGTCATCAGATGCCCTATGTATTTTAGATGACACCTGATGACGTCATCAGATGCCCTATGTACTTTATATGACACCCTGATGATGTCATCAGATGCCCTATGTATTTTAGATGACACCCTGATGACGCCATCAGATGCCCTATGTACTTTAGATGACACCCTGAAGACGTCACCAAATGCCCTATGTACTTCTACATGACACCCTGATGACGTCATCAGATGCCCTATGAACTTTACATGACACCCTGATGACGTCATCAGATGCCCTATGTGCTTTACATGACACCCTGATGACGTCATCAGATGCCCTATGTACTTTAGATGACACCCTGATGACGGCATCAGATGCCCTATGTACTTTTGATGACACCCTGATGACGTCACCAGATGCCCTGATGTACTTTAGATGACACCCTGATGACGTCATCAGATGCCCTATGTACTTTAGATGACACCCTGATGACGTCATCAGATGCTCTATGTACTTTAGATGACACCCTGATGACGTCATCAGATGCCCGATGTACTTTAGATGACACCCTAATGACGTCACCAGATGCCCGATGTACTTTAGATGACACCCTGATGACGTCATCAGATGCCCTATGTACTTTACATGACACCCTGATGACGTCATCAGATGCCGTACATCAGTAAGAAGTAAAGTAGTTAACGTGAATCAGTAAATAACAAACTTGTTAGTAACTTTCCCTGTCCCTTCCCATCGAGAAGTTCAGCCTACGACGTGTTTTAGCGAGTTGATCTACCAACTGATAATATCACACGATATGATAAGCAGTAAAAGTAAAGTAGTTAACGTGAATCAGTAAGTAACAGACTTGTTAGTAACTTTCCCTGTCCCTTCCCATCGAAAAGTCCAGCCTACGACGTGTTTTAGCGATTTGATCAACCAACTGATAATATCACATGATATGATAAGCAGTAAGAAGTAAAGTAGTTAACGTGAATCAGTAAATAACAGACTTGTTAGTAACTTTCCCTGTCCCTTCCCATCGAAAAGTCCAGCCTACGACGTGTTTTAGCGATTTGATCAACCAACTGATAATATCACATGATATGATAAGCAGTAAGAAGTAAAGTAGTTAACGTGAATCAGTAAATAACAGACTTGTTAGTCACTTCCCCTGTCCCTCCCCATCGAAAAGTACAGCCTACGACGTGTTTTAGCGAGTTGATCAACCAACTGATAATATCACATGATATGATAAGCAGTAAGAAGTAAAGTAGTTAACGTGAATCAGTAAATAACAAACTTGTTAGTATCTTTCCCTGTCCCTTCCCATCGAAAAGTTCAGCCTACGACGTGTTTTAGCGAGTTGATCTACCAACTGATAATATCACATGATATGATAAGCAGTAAGAAGTAAAGTAGTTAACGTGAATCAGTAAATAACAAACTTGTTAGTAACTTTCCCTGTCCCTTCCCATCGAAAAGTCCAGCCTACGACGTGTTTTAGCGATTTGATCAACCAACTGATAATATCACATGATATGATAAGCAGTAAGAAGTAAAGTAGTTAACGTGAATCAGTAAATAAGAAACTTGTTAGTAACTTTCCTCGTCCCTTCCCATCGAAAAGTTCAGCCTACGACGTGTTTTAGCGAGTTGATCTACCAACTGATAATATCACATGATATGATAAGCAGTAAGAAGTAAAGTAGTTAACGTGAATCAGTAAATAACAAACTTGTTAGTAACTTTCCTGTCCCTTCCCATCGAAAAGTCCAGCCTACGACGTGTTTTAGCGATTTGATCAACCAACTGATAATATCACATGATATGATAAGCAGTAAGAAGTAAAGTAGTTAACGTGAATCAGTAAATAACAAACTTGTTAGTATCTTTCCCTGTCCCTTCCCATCGAAAAGTTCAGCCTACGACGTGTTTTAGCGAGTTGATCTACCAACTGATAATATCACATGATATGATAAGCAGTAAGAAGTAAAGTAGTTAACGTGAATCAGTAAATAACAGACTTGTTAGTAACTTTCCCTGTCCCTTCCCATCGAAAAGTCCAGCCTACGACGTGTTTTAGCGATTTGATCAACCAACTGATAATATCACATGATATGATAAGCAGTAAGAAGTAAAGTAGTTAACGTGAATCAGTAAATAACAGACTTGTTAGTCACTTCCCCTGTCCCTTCCCATCGAAAAGTACAGCCTACGACGTGTTTTAGCGATTTGATCAACCAACTGATAATATCACATGATATGATAAGCAGTAAGAAGTAAAGTAGTTAACGTGAATCAGTAAATAACAAACTTGTTAGTATCTTTCCCTGTCCCTTCCCATCGAAAAGTACAGCCTACGACGTGTTTTAGCGATTTGATCAACCAACTGATAATATCACATGATATGATAAGCAGTAAGAAGTAAAGTAGTTAACGTGAATCAGTAAATAACAGACTTGTTAGTCACTTCCCCTGTCCCTTCCCATCGAAAAGTACAGCCTACGACGTGTTTTAGCGATTTGATCAACCAACTGATAATATCACATGATATGATAAGCAGTAAGAAGTAAAGTAGTTAACGTGAATCAGTAAATAACAAACTTGTTAGTATCTTTCCCTGTCCCTTCCCATCGAAAAGTACAGCCTACGACGTGTTTTAGCGATTTGATCAACCAACTGATAATATCACATGATATGATAAGCAGTAAGAAGTAAAGTAGTTAACGTGAATCAGTAAATAACAAACTTGTTAGTATCTTTCCCTGTCCCTTCCCATCGAAAAGTTCAGCCTACGACGTGTTTTAGCGAGTTGATCTACCAACTGATAATATCACATGATATGATAAGCAGTAAGAAGTAAAGTAGTTAACGTGAATCAGTAAATAACAGACTTGTTAGTCACTTCCCCTGTCCCTTCCCATCGAAAAGTACAGCCTACGACGTGTTTTAGCGATTTGATCAACCAACTGATAATATCACATGATATGATAAGCAGTAAGAAGTAAAGTAGTTAACGTGAATCAGTAAATAACAAACTTGTTAGTATCTTTCCCTGTCCCTTCCCATCGAAAAGTACAGCCTACGACGTGTTTTAGCGATTTGATCAACCAACTGATAATATCACATGATATGATAAGCAGTAAGAAGTAAAGTAGTTAACGTGAATCAGTAATTAACAAACTTGTTAGTAACTTTCCCTGTCCCTTCCCATCGAAAAGTCCAGCCTACGACGTGTTTTAGCGATTTGATCAACCAACTGATAATATCACATGATATGATAAGCAGTAAGAAGTAAAGTAGTTAACGTGAATCAGTAAATAACAGACTTGTTAGTCACTTCCCCTGTCCCTTCCCATCGAAAAGTACAGCCTACGACGTGTTTTAGCGAGTTGATCTACCAACTGATAATATCACATGATATGATAAGCAGTAAGAAGTAAAGTAGTTAACGTGAATCAGTAATTAACAAACTTGTTAGTATCTTTCCCTGTCCCTTCCCATCGAAAAGTACAGCCTACGACGTGTTTTAGCGATTTGATCAACCAACTGATAATATCACATGATATGATAAGCAGTAAGAAGTAAAGTAGTTAACGTGAATCAGTAAATAACAAACTTGTTAGTATCTTTCCCTGTCCCTTCCCATCGAAAAGTTCAGCCTACGACGTGTTTTAGCGAGTTGATCTACCAACTGATAATATCACATGATATGATAAGCAGTAAGAAGTAAAGTAGTTAACGTGAATCAGTAAATAACAAACTTGTTAGTAACTTTCCCTGTCCCTTCCCATCGAAAAGTCCAGCCTACGACGTGTTTTAGCGATTTGATCAACCAACTGATAATATCACATGATATGATAAGCAGTAAGAAGTAAAGTAGTTAACGTGAATCAGTAATTAACAAACTTTGTTAGTAACTTTCCCTGTCCCTTCCCATCGAAAAGTTCAGCCTACGACGTGTTTTAGCGAGTTGATCTACCAACTGATAATATCACATGATATGATAAGCAGTAAAAAGTAAAGTAGTTAACGTGAATCAGTAAATAACAAACTTGTTAGTAACTTTCCCTGTCCCTTCCCATCGAAAAGTCCAGCCTACGACGTGTTTTAGCGATTTGATCAACCAACTGATAATATCACATGATATGATAAGCAGTAAGAAGTAAAGTAGTTAACGTGAATCAGTAATTAACAAACTTGTTAGTAACTTTCCCTGTCCCTTCCCATCGAAAAGTTCAGCCTACGACGTGTTTTAGCGATTTGATCAACCAACTGATAATATCACATGATATGATAAGCAGTAAGAAGTAAAGTAGTTAACGTGAATCAGTAATTAACAAACTTGTTAGTAACTTTCCCTGTCCCTTCCCATCGAAAAGTTCAGCCTACGACGTGTTTTAGCGAGTTGATCTACCAACTGATAATATCACACGATATGATAAGCAGTAAAAAGTAAAGTAGTTAACGTGAATCAGTAAATAACAAACTTGTTAGTAACTTTCCCTGTCCCTTCCCATCGAAAAGTTCAGCCTACGACGTGTTTTAGCGAGTTGATCTACCAACTGATAATATCACATGATATGATAAGCAGTAAGAAGTAAAGTAGTTAACGTGAATCAGTAAATAACGAACTTGTTACTAACTTTCCCTGTCCCTTCCCATCGAAAAGTCCAGCCTACGACGTGTTTTAGGGATTTGATCAACCATCTGATAATATCACATGATATGATAAGCAGTAACAAGTAAAGTAGTTAACGTGAATCAGTAAATAACGAACTTGTTACTAACTTTCCCTGTCCCTTCCCATCGAAAAGTCCAGCCTACGACGTGTTTTAGGGATTTGATCAACCATCTGATAATATCACATGATATGATAAGCAGTAAGAAGTAAAGTAGTTAACGTGAATCAGTAAATAACAAACTTGTTAGTAACTTTCCCTGTCCCTTCCCATCGAAAAGTCCAGCCTACGACGTGTTTTAGCGATTTGATCAACCAACTGATAATATCACATGATATGATAAGCAGTAAGAAGTAAAGTAGTTAATGTGAAACAGTAAGTAACAAACTTGTTAGTCACTTCCCCTGTCCCTCCCCATTGAAAAGTACAGCCTACGACGTGTTTTAGGGAGTTGATCTACCAACTGATAATATCACATGATATGATAAGTAGTAAGAAGTAAAGTAGTTAACGTGAATCAGTAAATAACAAACTTGTTAGTAACTTTCCCTGTCCCTCCCCATCGAAAAGTACGGCCTACGATGTGTTTAAGCGATTTGGTCTACCAACTGATAATATCACTTGATATGATAAGTAGTAAAAGGTGAAGTAGTTAATGTTAAAGTAAGTGAGTAAGTAATCATATCTGTCCACATACCAACTTACCTACCTGCCCAACTGATCGCCTGGCAGTGGCCACTGGCAGTGGCTTGTGGCAGGAACGAGGAACGAGGGACGAGGGACGAGGAACAGGACACGAGGGACGCGTTACAAGAAAAAACGCGAATTTTAGCTAAGCTTCCGCCAATCTAACTTTGTTAATTTTCAATCGATTTGGCTCAAATTTTGTCAGCGGGTGTCTTCTATACTCTCTCACTTATATCCAGAAGGAAATCTCTAGAAAATTTGTTTTACAGGTTTTATTAACTACTTTACCAAAATCTAAGTGATCACAAGTGCCAGGCAAAACCAAACCTCTCCAGCCGCTTCGCGGCTGGAGCGATACTTAACCTGTATGGAAAACATTCCCTAATTTTTTTAAAGAGGGTTGGTACCATTGAATGGGAGCGATTTTGACGCGGATGCGAGATTTTTCTTGAGATCTTCTTATTATTACAAGGAACTCAGGCGATTATCGGCCCCGAGCCGCCTGACAGTTCGGCTCGTTTTTCCAATCTGCGAATCGGCTCCTGTTGCTTTCCGGGCTATCCCGGTTGGCCCGAACAGGCATTCTATTCAACCGAAGTGGTCCCGAGTGGACTTCGAACCGCAAAAGATGGGACGACTCTTCCATTTCTGTGATCTGAGACCACCTGCTTCTTTGATCGATTTCCCTGACCCCTCCCCAATATCGTAAACAGTTCCCAACTAGCCAAAGGAACCAAACTGAACAAAGTTTCAGCTTCTGGGCAATGACACTCGCCCGTGGAGAGCGCAGACGGCGAGGCAGTGCACCGACCACTTGGCCCCGCCCATTTCGCGGAACGAAAGCGCGCCAAACGTTTCTTTTCAAATGCCGAAAATCAATTGTTTATCTCTCGTCTCTTTTCAGCTTGCCGAAATCTTCCCCGTTTGCCAGTTACTATTAGATTCAAAGCTAATTTTGGGCTTACCGTCACAGAAACCCTCTTTGTGTTCAGGGTTATGCAGTAAGATCTTTGCAAAAGAAATTAAAATTGAAAAACATACTGACTGGGCGATTTTTTCGTTTTTTTTTTCTCGATAAGACCTGAGTCTTACAGAATATTCTTTCTTCCGGGCTTCATGAGTGAGAAAATGCTTGAAATTTGATTATTTGCATAGATCTCTTTTGAAAAATCACCAAAAATTGGAGGGAAATTTGACGAAAAAAATTGCCCCGAAATGCAATGCGTAAAATCAATCAATAATCGGCGTCATTTAAAAAAATGAAACTTCCGGTAACTAATGCTCGAGAATTAATGATCTATCAAAAAATATTAAAAACTCAAACTCAATGTTCATCTACCATGAATATATTTTTCGAAGTGAATTTTGGTTTCCTTTTTCCGGAAGGACTTGGTTTACCGAATAATATGTACGAGGTTGCTAGTTCTGGAAGCGTGTTTCCTTTGACTATTTTTCCTTCAATTTGTCTTTTTTCTTGGTAAAAAGTTGTGATATGGAATTTGTTGTTCGCAATTTGATAAAAAATTCAGGACTAAACTGGGATTGAACTAAATTTGTTTTCTGCTTTGCAACCCTAGTGACTGAAAAATATTTTTTATCATCCGTTATGAAGCTTTAGGAGATGTTTATATTATTTTCGGTGCGCGTCTATTGATGAAATTTCAAAAAGGAGAAGGGAACGTATCGGGGAGTGAGAACGATTATGAGATCTGTTCCCAGTGTTTAAAAAAAATTGTGGCGGGTTACGGTACATATACTGTAGTATGCAATATTTCAGAATTACCTAGGTGAAGCTTTGCCCAAGAGGTTCTTTAAGAATCGATCACGGATTTAATTACCTTTTTCGTTTTTTTCCGATAGATTATGGTGGTCAAAGATTGTTAAACTCGTAACAATTCTTCGAAAATCATGAAACCGACGAAAAATTGTGGTCAAAACAGTTTAAACACCATACACACTACGGGACATACAAGTTCCTCTCTTGGTGACCATTCTTTCCGAAAAATGCAAAAAAAAACAATTTTACACACATACCCGTTGTTGAAAAGTTTATACACAAGTTTGTTGATGAAATTCTTATGGAATTTTGGAAGTTAACTTTTTTTCTGTCTATTTAACTTTCTACTTCTTACCCCACTGGTTGACTTTGGGGTGTTTTTCCACCAATTTTTGGTTGAATTTTTCATGCCTGCCCCATCAGGGTTGGGCAAGCCGTTGAACAATTTTGGGTGTAGTTACGACCCCCTGTTGTCCAATATTTTGAAAGAAAAATATGCAAAATTTTAATGATCCCCAGGATCAAAAATGGCTTTAGCTGTTTTTCAGTGACAAGTCTGGAAAATTTTCAATCTCGTGGTAATAAAAGACAACATTTTACCTCATTTTAGCTTACCAAATGGTTTTAATGAAATTTCCTTTTCCAAAAATTTCAGGGTTGAGCAGGGTTGCGGCTCGGCACAGCGGGAGGTCGTGAAATAATTGGAAAGTTCTGAAAAAAAAAGAAAATCGTGTGAGGGGGGGGGCTCGTAAGATTTTACCGAATTTTACCACAAATTTGAACTCCTCAATTTTTTTTTCACTCTGGAAAGCTCAATGAATTCTTTATCTTGGGAGGGGTCGTTGAAATTTTGGAAATTTTCGAAAAAAAAAATCCGGTAAATAAGGAGAGGGGGTCGTAACTCCGCCGAAAATTGGCTCAACGGGCTGCTCAACCCTGCTGTTTATAGATCAAGCTCCTCTAAAGGTCTTCTACTTCTCATTTTTTTCTTCAGGTTTCATTTTGTGTCTTACCCAGTACTAAATTTTCCATAAGACTGTCTCAGACGTCACGACAAATCACATTAAATCAGCATAGCATGTAACCTCTCTGAGCTAAGTTTTAATCCGTCCGGGTAAAAACACCACTCCGAACAACCTCCTTGAGCTAACAAGGGTAGGATCATGCTGTGGCCATTCCAAATTAAATAAGCCTTGCTAGGATCATTTTCGACGTAGAATTCGAATTTTTGCGTCGCAGCTGGAAAACGTTTCTCTGAACGGTGTTATATGCGCTTTAGCGCCTCACTTGTAGGCGCATCATAACGTGTAATCCATGAGTCTTTGTCGCCTTCTGAGATACACCGATGTGATTTCTACACCAGGAATCATCCCATTGTCACCTGGTGTAGAACCATCATTCCTGGTTTAGAAATCACATCGGTGTATCTCAGGAGGCGACGAAAACTCATGGATTACACGTTATGATGCGTCTCCGAGTGTAGCGCTAAAAACGCATATAACTCCGTTCAGAGAAATCCAGCTGCGATGCAAAAATTCGAATTCTACGTCGAAAATGATCCTAGCAAGGCTTATTTAATTTGGAATGGCCACGGAATTAAATGGTCCTCCCCTTGTAAGTTTTAATCAGTTCGTGGAATCTCGCCAAACTTTCGTATAAGTATCGTAAAAGCGGCAATTTTTTTCTCAATGCGTGATTCCCAAAAGTAGAATAATGCTTTGATTAGTCACGCACTCTAAACTTTATTCAGACGACAAAGACTGCGAAAACTTTGTTAATTGTCGTGAGTATTCGGATGTATTGATTTTGTTTTCTTTCCAGATTTCAACTTGGAATTAACACTGGGACGTGACAAAATGACTGATTTGGATACCAGTCTGAAGGAAAATGAGTGCATCACTCGTGGCGTGAAGCGTGTTGCAGGATCACCTGAAGTGGATGCACTGAAGAAGACCAAGGTTGGTTTTTCAGAATCACATACCTCCAGGGTTGAGCAGGTCGCTGCGCCAATTTTCAGCGGAGCGGCTGGCTACCCCACTCGCAGACCAAAATTATGAAAAAATTTTCACGATCCCCCCTCGACAAATTGATATCAAATTTGTATACAGAACAACGAATTTCCCTGTATGGAAATTTTAACTGAAGTCCGATACTTTGCCCAAACTATTGTATACCCAGCGTAAATTTCAGTTTCATGACGGCCTTTTGCCGACAGAGCTGATCTCGCGCTGCAATCCTACTATCGGTGGGCGACTATTACTACCTCATTTCAGCTTGCCAGGTGGTTTGAAAACAGAGACAAATTTTCGGAGAAAAAGATTTCTCTCTAAACTAGAGTTGAGCAAGGCTGTGACTCGGTGCAATGGGGGGGGGGTCGTGAAATTTCCGGAAAATCCGAAGAAAAATGAAAATTGGGGGGGGGGTTGTAAAATTTTTGGAGAAAGTACAATTCTATCCAAATCAATTGATAAGCTAAAATGATGTAGTAAGAGTCCCTCTCTCATTGTAAGATTGCAGCGCGAATACAGCTGTGTCTGCAGATGCCGTCATGAAGTTCAAGTTTATAGTGGGTATACGGTAGAGTGTTGCCCGAATATTCGTTTATTCGAATAATATTCGAATATTCAAAGAAGTGGATTATTCGGGTTATTCGAATAATCGAATATTCAAAGAAGTGGAATATTCGTTTATTCGAATATTCGAATATTCAAAGAAGTGAAATATTCGGTTTATTCGAATATTCAGCACGAATAATTTGAACATTCGACGAGATCGCACTTCATTTTGCCCTGATTTTACATTTCAAACATCTTAGCGTAGTGACTACTAATTTCTTACAATTCTTCGGTACCTCATAAATATAAAGTTACTGTGCATATCTGGGTTAAATTCCATTCAGAAATTGCGTCTCGACACGCTTTGCGGCCGCACGCGCTCGAGTCAATCGAGTTTCCAGCTCCAAAGCCGACACGATATGGCTTTTTATGCAGTTTTCTTCAATTTCGTTTAGTTTCCAGTTTCTAAAACCCACCTAGAGTCAACAGATCCGCAGCTGCGGCGCTGGAAACTCTTCCGACTCAGCGCGCGGCCGCAAAGCGTGTCGAGACGCAATTGCGGACCGGAGTTTGACCTAGATAAGCACAGTATAGCAGGTATTTCCAATATATTAAATCGCTCGTAGGATTTTGTCAAAACGCTAGAAATGCCCATTTCACCTTTAGTTATAGAGAAAGTCTAAATCTCGAGCGGCTCATAAGTATAGCAACACTTGAGAAACATGGAAATTTCTACGATGATGGCCAGAATGAGCCATTCTTCATGTGTATTTTCATGAAACTGGTTCGAGGTGATGCTATTTGTCTACTTTCCCGATGAACTTCACCTGAATTCTGACGCAAAGCCCAAGTTCTCTCCTTCCATAATGCTGGACGTAGAATTCGATGGTTTCCAGCCACCTAGGAGGGCCAGCTGGACGTAGTTTCAAGTTCGTGCCAGATCCGTCTGTTGTCGCCCAGACGTCTCATGGAGCTGGGAAGCGAAATATTACACGGCGAGTTCCCAGTGACATGGTGTCTGTTTCAACGACTAACTACGAATTGTCGCTGAGTTTTTTCGAGTTGTCGCTGAGATTCCGGAGTAGGGCACGGCTAAGCAGCACTAGGCAGTTCGCCATCGCATAAACAGCGCATAACTCAACTGAACTCAACTAAGCTAAACCAAACTAGACCGAAGCAGACCACAAATTTGGCGGCAATTTAGCGAGTATTTTGCGGCTATTTCACGGCGAGCATTATTTGGCGACTATTTCGCAGCCAGCATTGTTTGGCGGCTATTTCGCGGCTATTACTCGGGAAAAAGGCATTTTGCGTCTGTTTCGCGGCTATTTCTCGGCCAAAACTCAGAGCACACGCTCGTTAACGTGGTTGAGATAACCACGGAAATATAATGGTATGGCTCAGAACACAACGCCTACGCATTTTGAAGCGTCAAAAACGACCCACAATGACGCTACACGTGTGAGAAGTTGGCCCCGCCCCGTATCTGCCCGCCCTTGCATTTGCGTCCTCCTCTGAAAAAGGGGTTCTGGGGCATTCCCACCATCGGCGACGCTTGTGGGTGGTATAATGAGTACAATAAGTGAGCCATACACATCGACAATGGTGGGAATGGCCCAGCACTCCTGTTTGGGGAAGGACGCAAATACAGGTGCGGGGCCGACTTCTCAGTCGTGTAGCGTCACTTGTGGTCGTTTTCGACGCTTCAGAATGCGTAGGTGTTGTATTCTGAGCCATGCCATTCAACTTCCGTAGTTAGTATCTCAACCACGTTTACGAGCATGTATGCTGAACTTAAAGGCAGTGTTCACGATAAAAATCGTTTTTCTGTTTTCCCGCCTATCTTGAAAACGGCCCCATGCTGATTCCAATGATAACTCTGAAATCGTACAAGACCTTCTGGGAACGGAGTTATGGTCCCTAAAAGATTGAGATAAGGAAACATGGTGGACGAGTTGTCCGAGGCTTGTAACTTCCGTCTTTTGCAGCCGATGTATGCGAGCTAAGCTGAATAAAGAGAGAAGTTGAGAATGAAGGGAAGAACGGGGCTTTTGATCGGAAACCATCGCTCATCTCACACTCTCGAGTTTTCATTTGTTCACGTCGGTGGGCGTGTGTTGCGCTTTTAAGGTTTGCAATGCGCTCGAAGTGGCAACTTCGGGCTCTTGTGGAGCTTTTCCTGGCTCGTTTTCATACGTTCTTTCGACGTAAACGTTACCGTGTGCCCCTCCACTATCCATTCCTAGTGGAAACTGAAACACATTTTTTATCGTGAGCACTGCCTTTAGGTGATAAGAGTGCTGTCGGTTCACTTACCCAAGTATGCAGTACATTGGCCCCGCCCAGCATCTGGAAGCCCTGCCCATCCGGTGGCGGCCTCAGTGGAGGTTGGGCGACCCAGCCGCGACGCGTGGGTCTACCGACTACGCTGCATGTCGGTGTGTCGACCGCGACGCGTGTCGGTTTGCCGACCGCGACGCGCGTCGGTGTGCCGACCGCGATGCGTGTAGGTGTGCTGACCGCGATGCGTATCGATGCGCCGACACGCGACGCGGGTCGGTGCAAAGTAGTTCTAAGCCACATAAAGTCTTGCTGGATGTGAACCGCTGCTAACTAGGCCGCTAAACGTGACAGGTCAAAATGTCAACAGACCGACAACAGGCGGACGTCGCTGGGCAACGGGCACTTGTCAGGCTTACAATGCGAGCGATTTGACTTGTCAAGAGGGTGCAGTTTATGAGATGACAACTTCTCAACCTGTTGTCGATGCCCCAAGTTGCCCGAGTGGATTGGATGGGATAGTACGCAATAGTGCTCCCCAAATATTCGTTTATTCGAATAATATTCGTTTATTCGAATAATTCGAATATTCAAAGAAGTGGATTATTCGGGTTATTCGAATAATCGAATATTCAAAGAAGTGAAATATTCGTTTATTCGAAATAATGAATATTCGAAGAAGTGAAATATTCGAAATTATTCGTTTATTCGAATATTCAAAAAAAATTATTCGTTCCAACACTCTAGTATACGGTAGTTAGGGCAAAGTATCGGACTTCAGTCAAAATTTTTGTTCACTGGCTCTTCGGTGAGCTGAATACAAATTAGTTGTCTATTTGTCAAAGGAGGGGGGTCTTTGGATCGAATTTTTTTTTCTGAAATTTTGGTCAACGGCCTGCTCAACCCTGGGCTTCTGTCAAGCGCGAGATTTGAAGCTCTCCAAACCTTGGTTATTTGGGAAGGAACCGGTGGCCGTATCTACAAAAAAAGCGCGAAGCCATTCGAACGATATTTTTATTTAAAACAAGCTAAATAGGGATTTGTTACTCGGAGGTAAAATCAGTCCAGACGAGACTGTCCGCCCATGCGGTCGGCGTGCTCGTCGAGCAGCCGTCGCAAAGACATGATTTGGGCAAAGCTTCCCATGGTTGAAAACGGTTGATTGGGATAATACCCATTATTCGTCCAACACTCCCGCTGTTCGATTAACAATTCCGAGAAATGTCTCCGCCACGGCCGCTCGACAGGCGCGTCGACCACGTGGGCCGACAATCTCATTCGAGCCGATTTTAGGTTTTTGTGGTAGTCTGCAGTGCTAAAAGATGTAAGCAGGGCATCGTAAAGGTGGAACGAGATATCACAATGAATATTTCCAATCTCTATCCCCTGCGTTTTTTCAGAGCAGGATAAAATGCGGCTGCGTAATTTCCCTAGAGGATGGAGCCGTAAAATGCAGCCTGAAAGGGAGGGTTTTGGGTGGATCGTGAGAATTTATACCCAAAAACGAAAATTCGAAGAGAGGTTGTTACACTTACGTTTTCAAGGAGAGGGGATTGCATCTCTGCTGAGGTCGTACAAGACGGCCCGATTCGCTCTCAGAATCTCATGCTGCGCTCTAGAAGGTATCTCCGTCCTTCTTCTTCTTTGCAGCCACGAAGAGGGTATTTTCATAGCCTCAGAAACCTGACGAATCCAACATTGGTTGCCCGGTTTCTAATCCTATGACAATACCCTCTTCGTGGCTGCAAAGGAGAAGTAGGACGGAGATACCTTCTTTAGCGCAGCATGAGATTCTGAGAGCGAATCGGACTGTCTTCTATGACCTCAGCGTAGATGCAATCCCCTCTCCTTGGAAACGTTGATGTAACGACCCCTCTCCGAATTTTCGTTTTCGTGCATAAATTTCCACGATCCATCCGAAACCTTCCTTCTCGGGCTGAAATTTCATGGCTTCTTCTTCTAGAGAAATTACACAGCCGCACTTGATCCTGCTCTGAAACAACGCAGGGATTAGTTTTTGTGTGTATTCATTGTGTTTTCTCCTCCTTCCGTTAATAGGTTCGATTTTCAGATGGACGAAGATGTCATAACAATAGATGACAGTGACTCGAGTCTACAGAAGAGTCCCGATTCAAAATCCTCTGGACGTGTCACCCCATCTGCCACGGCGACTCCAAAAAGTGCTTCAAATTCTATCAAGAAGGGCACTCCTAAAATGACGAAGGATGAACGAGAGGCCGAAAGAGCTCGTAAAGCTCTGCAAAAGAAGCTGAAAGATGAGGAAAGGGAACGCGTGAGGGTGAATTTTTATTTTGTCTATATTTATGAAATTTTCGCTTTCATTTGCTCTAGCTGTTTTATACATTTCATTTTTTAAGCTGGAAAAGGAGCGAATAGCAGAGGAGAAGCGACTGGAAAAAGAAAAGAAGGAAAGGTGCTGTTGACATTCAATGAATTGTTTCGAATAGTCTTCTAATCTATTCATTTTTTTTTGTTTCCAGGGAACGAGAAGAGAAGCGAAAGGAAGAAGAGCGAAGGAAGGAGGAGAAACGCAAAGAAGAGGAGCGAAAGAAAGAGGAGAAACGGAAGGAGGAAGAGGAGAAAAAGGAGCGCAAGCGAAAAGAGGAGGAAGAGAAGCAGAAAAAGAAGCGCGAAGAAGAGGAAAAGAAGGAAGCGAAACGTCGCGAGGAGGAGGAGAAAAAGGAGGCGAAGCGTCGTGAGGAGGAGGTGAGTTTTTGGATAATTTGTATTAAAGCAGAGAAAGAGAGTTCACCTTGTGTTAGTGAAGTGTGGAGAAGGACAGTTTCACTCAGACCGCTCCCACAGGAGCGTGATTTGGCAAGATTTTTGACGATTTCTCAGGCCCCGGGAGCGTGATATTGGTCACGTTTTTTGGCGACTTTCTTTAACCCTTTTCCACCCCTCTTCGCAGTTTAAACTTCCCACTGTGGAGCTCCTCATCTTGCGCCGAACCGTGTGCGGTAACCACAACAGGTGAGAGTTTTGTGAATATGCGAGCCTTTTCCAATGCCCTATGGGGGTTCTCAGCCCTGAAACCTCCACCATACAAGCGAATTTCCCCATAAAAAATTGAAAAAGTCCGCGGTCGGGGAAATTCCCGTCGAAAACACTAAAGTTTCAGCTGACTGGGTCATTTTCGAGAAAAGAACCTTTAGGCCTCTTTCAGAGTGTGATCGCTTTTCGCCGCGATGACATGTTTTGAATGCAAATCGACGTGCGACGCGATCTCGATCAATGCTCATGTTCATCATCCCATCGCTTCGTTCGGCGATCGAGCTCTGAAAGAAGCCTTAGACTTTATCCAGAGTCAGGCAGGGCTGCGAAATTCCTCAACGGGAGGGGGGATCGAAATTTTTCCGACCCGACGACGGACCAAAAATGAAGATTCGGTGAGGATATCCCGGAAATTCTCGATATTTTGGTCATTAAAAGGAAGTATAGTAGCATTTATCAGGTCTAAGACGTTCAGGGTCGAGTGGGGCGTTGCGTAATTTTTCGAAATTGAAGCAACACCCCACCATCAAAATTCTTTTTCCAAAATGCAAAGTTTGTGCGGTCCCCCCCCCCCAAGCTCGATTTCTGGGCAGTTCATATTTGATTACTGAAACTGCCAGATGCCGAAAATTCGTTCAGTAGTTGGGCTCAAGCGTCTAAAACGTAAGCAATGCTACGGTCCTCTATTTCGGTCACTAAAATTTCGAGAATTTTTGGGATATTTTCACCAAATTTTCATTTTTTTGAGGCCGAAATTTTAGCGTTTTTCCCTAACCTTCATTCTCGGGCCAAAATTTCTGCGACCACCCTCCCCCTACCCCATCCCCACATTTCGAACACTTGCAATCCCACATGACCCTGAAGACGTTATTTTTGTTATTTCAGTTCAAGAAAATGATTTTTTTTTTCAGGGAAAACTTAAGTATCAGAAATCGTGTCCCGAGGGTTGGGGTCGCAAAAATTTTGGATTTTGGGAAAAAAATTGTTGTTGGGGGTCGCTCCGATTTCAAAAAATACGCAACGCCCGCTTGATCCTGACTTCAGCGATTTGCACGGGTTTACGCCCTAATATTGCAGAAGTTTTCTTCTGAAGGAATGGATAATTTGGATATCCGGCTTAGTAGAATCTGCAGTGCGTAATCGACACATACTCTTTCAAAGAAAAAAACTTGAAAATTGTTTGAAGGATGACTGGAAACCCTGTTAAACATACGCCTGAAAGGCATAATGCGAATGATTGGCCAAATATTTGAGAAATGTCCTAGTATTCCTGAGCAATATTTTTGTGGGTGAAGACTTTAATGCCCCCACCTGTATTTGGCCGGATACTGGAAAAATCCAATAATTCCATTTCCCTAATGGGTCGAATAGTTTGATCTTATTTATTCATTTCTGTACGATGTTTAAGACAATCGTGGGATAAGTTGATACATACCATATAAGAGATTCGTAAACTGTGGGATTTCCTAGAATCGAACACATTGATTGTTATGTGAATACGAATCTCTGAATGAAATTGGATGTTCGAATATGTAATATTTAGATGTTTTAAATAAATAGAAGTTTTTGGGTGGTCAGAGATTTTTTTCGGATTAGGCCGAAGACTCTCAACTGGGGGTTATGAGACAGGGCGCTGATTCCCATTCTGGGGTCTAATTGTCGCCGGACATAGGGCTACTGTAGGTCAGGGTAGGCAGAATACCCTTCAAATAGCGTTATTTATCTTAAATTTTCGAGAAATGGATCTAACTTCCGTGTTCAGTGTCCCAAATAAAGCCCACAGAGAAATTTTAAGTCGAATCTGGTACTTCGACTAAGCTACATATACCCACTATCACATACCTTAATATAAGGAAAATCGATGAACCGACCTCAGATTTACGTTAGGCAGTCCAAACAACCCCTGTGTAGCAGTTTCAAGACGATACATCGTAGCACTCGCTTTATCGTCGAAAAATCGCGTTTGGCCAGGAAAATTTTTGCAATTTGGAAGCTTCGGACCAATTCAGATCGAATTTTTCAAATATTGACAAATGGGTCTCGGATTCGTGATCAGCGGCCAAAACAACCTCTAGAAACAAGTTTTAAATTCAATCCGTGAAAAATTTTCGGAACGCCCTGAAAATTGCTCTTCATATACCCCTATCCTCTTCGCAAAGCTATGAAAATGTCCACTTTCGGAAATTTCCTGTAAATCCCTGAGGCATTAAGGATAATTTTGAACACGGATTATTGATAGACAGGACAATAACTACAAAATCTAGGACATTGCTCTCTAAAACATCGGTGTGTAAGTAAAACAGTCCCCAGTCAGTATGATTGTTGTGTCGGAGAAAGCCGCGTAATTCAGTGGTTCTTGGTACAAAACTAAAACTGTAATATTTTTTCTGTACAAAATCGAATCTATGTGCCAAAAATTCATGATGTGGAGAGATGGTTTTTGAACGAATTGGTGAGTTGAGTCCGGTAGTGCTGGTGTTTGATCGGGTGACCCGACCGGCGAGACTCTTCACTCTCCGCTCTACGTGTTTCATATTGAGGTGAAGTGGCGGCGATGTGCTTAAGTTCACACGCGCAATGATCGGGCGTGTGTCGGTCACGTTTCGCCCTCATCCGGGTGTGATTTTTTGTGGTCAGGGTGCTTAGCATTTAGTTGCTGACTGGTCTAACACAACGAATACAAATAGAAATTTGCTATCAACTATGTTAGATTCTTTTTAGTTCGAAAATCTAAAAATCTAATCGCAGAAGACTAAATGCAGCGTTTTTTTGCGGTGTCTGTTTCACCCTGATGCGGTCAGAGGGTAAATCAGTTGTTGTTCCGCGAGACAACTAGGGGACTTGAAATATTTTTAAAAAATGAAATTTAATGGGCGGTAAAATATTGGACAAAAAATAAAGGATTCGCTTCCCAAGGTTCGTTAGTAGGGTGAGGGGTATGGAGGATCATGGTAGTCACCCAAAAAAAAGACAGGTAGACTAATAATTAGGGAAATCCTCTCCTTTTTTCTACATAATGTTCCGTCCCGACAAGGTTGAACACAAGTACCGAAAGAAAGTATTAAAATGTGCAATATTTTTGAAAGTTTATGGCCAACTAGGGGTGTACTCTCGTCGAAGTCGAGGACAACGGTCTGTTTGACCATGTGTGACCTAGACACTGAGCAATATAAAAACGGTTGGTTGAAAATCAGTATACCTGCTACTCTCGACAGAGGTCGCTGTCACTCGAAGGCGGCGTGCTCCATGAAAATCACGGTCGATTTTTTGTGTCCAGTCAAATAAATAGGTCCTGTTGGGAACATTCACAAAGATCCTGGTCCGAAAAATGCACCCCGTAGAGTTTATGGCCATCAGAGACCGGATTCTCCAACGATGGTACGCCGGGTGTGAGGGCTCATCAGGGTATAATCTTCCGCAGTTTCCTAGGGAACGGCGGAAGATTAGACCCTGATTCACTTTTATACCCGGGGTATGATTATTGTCGAATCCGGCCTCTGAAGATGACTGTGGGGTCCGAGAAGATTGAGTCTCGGGTCGTTATGGGCGAAAACGTGGACTTTTCAAACCTAACAGCCATTTTCAGATGGCCGTAACTTTTTTAAAGGACCAATTTTAGGACCCTGTATTCGGTAAATTATATCAGCCAGGCACAGTTGTTTGACTGAATACGAAAAGTCTAACGAATTTTACACCGTGCAAGATGCTTTGATCCTGTTGCGGTCCTGTTGCAGTGAGTTGCATGCATATTGATCTCCAGAAGATCATGTTTAGGATGTTTAGGGCAAGTTGCATGCCGCATAAACGCAAGCTACTCGAGGGCTTTATGCGTCTTAGGCCGGGTTTATACTTTGCGCGTTCAGCGACAGCGGCAGCACACACCAGTTATATCGATTTTCCGTCGATATGGATGGTAAACATTACGTCGCGTCGTCCGTCGATAGAAGTATGATTCAGGGTAAAGGTGGCACTGTGATAATTTCGTAAAAGGTGCTGCCACCTTGAAGTTTGTGCGGCTCCCACACCCTAACTCGGAAATTGGCGCGATCCCCAGGTAGATCGTCACGTCAACCTATAGATGGAAATTAGTGTTGATTTGGTTAGAGAATAGATATTTTCAATCTAATTTCGGAAATTTTGGAAGAATGTAGCGCGATACTTGTTCACATTGTTCTGAGTACCCATGGCCTGCAGCTAGGCAATGTTAAGTGACTTGGACTGTGTGCATTTCGCTTAAAATGACGAATTCAACTTCAAGTATCAAAGAAACTGGGAAAGTATGCAACATTAACTATATATGAGCGTCATGAAGGTGAATATGCCGAAGTGTTGATGCGAACTTCCCGAAGGTGATTTCCGGCTGGCTCTGCATGCTGAACTTTTCCCGGATAATGGCGTCATACTTGGTGTTTTATTCATTCAAGTTCTGGGAATGTATGAAAATGATACCCATATTTTGGTTGACACTCTGTGGAGGGATAGGCCACCATTGGTTAGTGTAGAGGTGAAGCCAGCGCGATGATGATACCATTTTCAGGCAATGGAGGAGAAGAAGCGACGTGAATCTGCGCGATTCATGGGATTCTTCAGCAAGATCGAGAAGAAGCGGCCCGAACCAGTTGATAAGAGTGAAGAGGAACTGTGGTACAGACCTTTTGAGGTAACTTTTCATGAGGAACGTGCTCAATTGGAACATAAACAACTGAAATCGTGATTGATTGGAATGGCTTGGGGTATAGAAATGTAGAAACTCGTTCTGAACTCTGCTAAACGACAACATCACTGAGGCCCATGATGCTGGCAAGGGAAGGCTCATTACACGCCGTGGCCATTCCAAATGAGATAAGAGTTTCTGGGATGAATTTTTGACCCAGAATTCGAATTTTCACATTGCAGCTGCAAAACTCTTTTCTGAATGGAGTTATATGCGTTTTTAGCGCTTCACTCTTAGACGCATCCTACGTGTAATCCATGCGTCTTTGAGGCCTCCTAAGATATACCTATGTGATTTCTACTTCAGGAATCATCCCATAGTCACCTAGTGTAGAATCATCATCCCTGGTGTACAAATCATATCGGTGTATCTCAGGAGGCGACGAAGGCTCATGGATTCCACGTTATGATACCTCTACGAGTGAAGCGCTGAAAAGAATATAGCTCGGTTCAGAGAAGAGTTCTGCAGCTGCAATGTGAAAATTCGAATTCTATTTCAAGAATTGATTCTAGAAACTCCTGTTTCATTTGGAATGGCCACGGCACGTGTTGGTCTTTCCCTTGTCATACCCAACGAACCGAAATCTCACAGTTTCTTTATTGGGTTGGGATCAGGATTGTGGACGAGCCACTCTCTACAAGATAGTTTTTGCCGAGCGAAGTCCACCTCAGACTTGCTAATGTGACCGCTCATATTGCCTTTTTAGAAACTTCTATTTTGCAGCGAAAAATATTTGGGAAGTTAAATAGAACTTGGGAGTCTCCATCGTCTGGTTTTTGCCAGAGTACATCCAAAAGATGCAGAACGCAAGCTGTAGACGTCCTTCACCGGCGAATGCCCTGACAGATCATGAGAGATCTACCTCTGCTGTTCTGACGGCTAAATTTGGCAGGACCTTTTTCCGAATTCCTTCAGGAGCCGTTCCGGCCGTCAGGTCATTGAGATTCCATTCTTTCTTGTTAGGGTACATCACCTATACATAAATAGTCGAAGTCGCTCTCCTTTATAGTCGTTGGGAGTGCGGTGGTAGATCACACATGGCCTGTCAGAAGATTCGCACCTGAAGGACGTCTACAATTGGCTCTCGGGTAAGAGCTCGCCTGCTACCGTCTCCACAATAGAATTCGACAACGGCGTATTCACATCAGTAAAGGAAGCCGCTCATGCGCTCGGGAAAAGTTTTTTCATCACCAGTGCAAAGCGTGGTCCGCAGAACAGAGTGACTGTACGAGAGCTGTGCCGCCTCCCGCTCATGAGCACGGCCGAAGCGTTCTTTACGACGCAAGTTGAGAAGGTTATAAATGATATGCGAAACTCCAAAGCGGTTGGTCCTGACGGAATATGCCCTGCTGTTTTGAAGAAGTTAACAACTGAAATCCTTCCGCTTCTCGCTGACTTGATGAACGCCTCGTTCAGTTCGTGCGCTATCCCGCAGAATTGGAAAACATCTAACGTCGTGCCGCTGCCCAAGCCTGGCAAGCCCCAAGCTTCAGTCAAGGGATATCGCCCCATTAGTTTGCTGTCCTCTTTTGCTAAAGTAGCCGAAAAACTGATCGTAAAGGACATTGCAGAGCATAATGACAACCAGGTGTTTCAGCACAGATTCAGAAAGCTGCATTCCACCACGACAGCTCTGCTGGAAATTACAAGCTTTGTCATCGATGGGTTCAATGCCGAAAAGCCACAGAGAACTGTGACTGTTGACATAGATCTCACCAGCGCATTTGACACAGTTAACCATGGAGTTCTGTCAAGCAACTTATTGGGATCATCAATACCGCCGTGGCAGAAACGCTGGCTATCGGCATTCGTCAAGGGCAGACGGGCCAGAGTTATGTTCCAGAACCATAACTCTAATAGTATTCCTATCGCAGCTGGAGTCCCCCAGGGCGGCGTTTAATCGCCTGCCTTCTTCAATCTGTACCTCGAGGATGTGCCTGAGCCGCCACAGGGTATCAAGGTTGGCGCGTATGCAGATGACATTACTATTATGTGTCGAGATCGAAACATACAGGTGGCCGCCAATAAGATCAATGAGTACCTGATTGCACTGAAGAGCTTTTTCGACGAGAAGATGCTAAAGATCTCTGCATCCAAGTCGTCAGTATCCGTTCTCACAACGGATCCTTCCAAGCACAGTGCTCATCCACACGTAGAGTGGGATGGAGACCGTCTACCTGCTGCGCGAATTCCAAAACTGTTTGGTCTTGTGCTCGATCCGTCGCTCAAATTTCATAAAAATACCGAGCAGAGGCAGGCGGTCGTCAAAGCCAAGCTGAATGTACTCAGGACCCTGGGCGGTATCTCATGGGGAAGCAGCAAGGAAACTATACTAACAACGTATAAGGCGATTCGTCAGCCCACCCTGGAATATGCCGCACCGGTATGGCAACATCTCGTCTCAGAATCTTCTTGGATGAAGATGCAACGAGTACAAAGTGCCGCTCTTCGTATCGCCACCGGTTGTGCAAGGAGTTCCCCAGTCGAGCACTTGCATGCCGAAACACGTTTACTACCAGTGAAGGAGCACTGTCAGCTGCAGGCCCAACAATTCAGTATCAATATTATAAAAAAGCCAAACCATCCGTCATGGAGAGTGCTTAATCCCGTTAGAGAGAGAGAGCTAAAAGACAGCCATTTGCCGATGCTACAAGCAAAGTCAACTTGCAGAGATGGCACGACTCACAACAAGAAAGGCTCCGTCTTCTGCGCGAGGAGCACACCAAGTTCGTACGATGTCATCATGAGAAGGCGGCGGTGAATCCTATACTAGGAGAAGTACCGCAACCAGTCTGCAAATCCGAGACTCAACTCGGAAGAAGGGCTAGATGCACACTTGCATCGCTGCACTGCGGCCACTCGACAATGCTTGTGTCCTTCGTCAGCAAGATTGACAGCAGCAAATCTGATGTTTGTCCGGACTGCGGTACTATCGGCCATGGCACCTCACATTTATTTAGCTGTCCGGTGAGACCTACCATGCTGACCACAATGGATCTATGGACGAATCCACTACTGGTCGCCCAGTTTCTCCGCCTATGACAAAACCGTCGATGTGGCTGCAAAGAAGAGGAATAAGAAGAAGGACGTCCGCAGCTTGCGTTTGTCAGCTGTCAGATGATCTCCAGCGAGTACCAGATGACGTTAGAGTGTCACTGACCTTGACTTTCCCATGTTTTCGCGTGCCGTAATTACAGTTTACAGCTACTTAACGTGAGCAAGTCTGAAGTAAACTTCTTTCCCCGGCAAAAACTATTTTGTTCAAAGTAGCTGGTCTACAGCACTGATCTCAACCCAATTAAGTATCTCTGTGGGATTTCGTTTTGTTGGGTCTGAGCCAATGGCCAGCGATATCTCTCGATTTCTACATTTTGACAGGTCATAATTGAGGAATGATGCACGATCGGTTCGCAGAGGCTGAGCAGCTCGGTCGAAAGTATACCAATTGAGTATTTGATCAATTAAAGGTGCGAGAGGGGCTATTCGACTACTAGAATCAAGATCATACACTTTTATCTAATGAGAATTCCGATATAGCCAAGGGTGTCTCATCTCATTGGTACGCGACATAAAAAAGTAAGGGTATTTGAGAGTAATGCACAAACAATTAATCTGCCTGAAAACTGGTATACGGGGTTTATTTTGAAGCCTGATTAAAATAGTATTGACGAAAATATTCATCTCACCACAAAAAACTCGAGACCGACAAATTTGGGGGGGTGTCCTTTCTTCAATGATACGCAGTGTATGATTCTAAGTTACGAGCTAACATATTGACAATCTCTGACGAGAATCATTCAAGAAAAGTCTGTCTTTATTCTCTCCTTGATTTGTGCCCTCAAACGTTTTTGGGACTAACGTAACGGCGAACTATTGCTGATCATTCTAAATGTGTTTTATCAGGTGCTCGTTTAGCTGTTCCATTAGCCTTTAATGTAGTGTATTTAAAAATGCACGTTATTTTTTTTTGGTGCTGGGTCTATTTGCGAGATAGGTTGAGTTATGCAAATGGCACGTAAGATCAGTCTGATTTCAGGTGAAAGATGGTATGACGCTGGCTCCAGTTCAAAGGCGCGATGTGCTCAGTGTAGATGATAATATATTGAAACAGCTTCCTGAGGTTAGAATCTACTCTACCCAAGCCAGTCAGCTTCACTTGCGTGATTGATTTAGATTTCACAAACTTCATATTTCGCGTCGTTGTCCACATGCCCGAGAAAAATTGTTGGACAACCTATAAAGTGAGTTACTGTGTTCTTGCTCGGTGGTTCATGACTGGAGTAGCTCTCTAATTCTCCAGCTAAGCGGCTAAAAAAATGTTGCCTTTTTTCAGTTCAATGCGGGCTAAGCTGTTCCAATTCCATGATAACTATCGGCCGCCTTACTATGGAACGTGGCGTACTCGAAGTAAGACTATCACAGGTCGAAGGCCGTTCACGACAACAGAGGACACTGTGGATTATGAGGCTGGTTTTCGCCTTCCTTATAGGCTTATATAGTCGCGGTGCCGAGTCAACCACGGCTCGTTTGTGCTCAAACTGTGGTGAGAATCGGGAAATTGGTAGTCTCTCCGCTCTCAAAGAAATGGTAGATTGGCCGACGAATGTGTGCCTGTTATCCTATCTACCATTGTACCCCCAGCACTGACAAGGGAAGTATACAAAGCGTAGGTTCATTCATTCATCTGCCAAAACGACTAGTATCGTTAGTATCTTCTGGCTCAATAGTAAAAATGCGCGGTATCACCCCCCCCCGAGCTGCAGGTTCAAAAAAGTTATGAACATTTTTAAGTCTCGCGAAAAGGCAAGGGCATCAGGCATCTTTTTTGGAGTTCTGAAAAATTTTCTCGGATTCAGCTCAAAAGTTGTATGTAGTGGTAATCTAGGGTGATGAACACGAATATGGAGTCCACTTGTCGAAATTCTGAGGTTTACTGTAGGTTACGGTAGGTAACATGTCAGTAAGGGGCCAAAACCCACTTTACTATCTTGAAATTAGACAAACGGACGTTAAATTCATATTCTCCACCTCGAATAACCCCCGTATACATACAAATTTTGATTAAAATCTGAGATTTTGACCAAGCTACCATATGGCCACCGTAATCTACCGTAATCTGCAAAAATCGATAAACGGACCCCAGATTCGTGTTTAGCACTCCAACTAACCCTCAGAGAATGATTGTGAGACATACCTGTCGGAGAAATCCGGAAATCTCGAAAGTGGCGTTTTTTCCCTCGAAATTTTCCCCGGTTGGGAAGCTTCGAACGAAATTAGCCGAAAATTTCGTAAAATCGACTCATAAACCACAGATTCGTGATCAGTACCCTAAAAAAAACCCCTGTGGGAATTTTAAGTCAAATCTGGAACATTTTTACAAAACGCTTCCAGAGCCCTCTAAACGGTATAAATAAACGCCCACCCGAAACTCCGTACAAGTTGAAAACGCTGTCAGCCTGGACAAAATATGGAAAATGTGCCTTCATCCAAACCTTGCTCGGGTGGGGGGGGGGGTTAGTTTTGGGCGCTGAACTCATTTATGAGGTCCGTTTCCAGATTATCCGTAGACTAATGCGCTTTTTGGAAGGTACAAAATGCACAAAAAACGACATTTTCAACCTTGTAACTTCTTGGAACCTGCAGCTCGGGGCTGGATACTGCGCAGTTTTACTATTGAGCCACAAGAGATACTAACGATACTAGTCGTTTTGGCAGATCCGTCCTACACTTTGTATACTTCCCTTGTTAGACATGATTTTCCGGCCCGTCATATGCTCTTGGCCCGTAAGCGACTCTACATAAGTATAAAATATGTGGCAACCCGGTTTCCGCTGCGATTTCGATCGCTGTCCTCGATCCGCCCATCTAGATCAAATCCTGCCGCGATCAGCCCGGCAACCTCTCATCTGTCCACTTCTTGCATTGAGAGGCTGTGGTTCCTGTTCCGGGCTGTGTTTCTGTTTTAGTAAGTTTGGATAGCTCAAGCTTTACCCAGTTTATTAGTTGCCAACATGCGTGGCTGTAACTACAGCAGATAGTACCAGGGTTTCGTGGATTCATGACTGGGTAAAGTTTTCGTGTAAGGCCTAAATGGAAGTGGTTGGTGTAAGTAAAGGATGTCGTTAACGTCCTTTGAAGGTGGCAGGGATGACTTTTAATGGAATAAGGGCCGCTAAACGCATTAGATGGATGGGGTCGTTGTTTTTTGGGTTCAAAGGTAGGGAAATATTGATGATAGGTTTCTCTGAGAGAAAAACCACAATACCGCATCCGCTTGAAGCTTATTTTCATGATGGGCGTCAGTACATGGTCTTTAAATGTGTGATGCTGGTTTTATGAGGACAACAGAATATTCACTTCGATTCTGGAGATGTTCCTAACTTTTTGATGATATAATTTTAGGTGGACTCAGATGCTGAGTGGGAGGAAGAGCCATCTGATGCTGAAGAGTGCAAGTCCGACGAGGAGGTGAGGTTTTTCAGTCATTTTGTTGGAGTATTAATTCTAGTACACGAATGGTAATTTCTAGTGCGCTCAAAAAATTGTGTCGGGTAGAGCTTAAAGCTTTTCCAATGGTTGTTTTGGGTGCCGATTACGAATATCAGGCCCAATTGTCGATTTAAAAAAAATCGGCTGTTTTGGCCCGAACCTTCATGATGGGGGAAATTTGGATGGCCAAACGCGACTATTGACGGTTTCGAGAGTGCGACGATCAAATCGTCTTGAAAGTTCCAGAAAGGGGTTATTTGGACTTCCTAACACAAATCTGTGGTCGGTTTATCGATTTTCCGTGGATTACCACATGTAACGGTGGGTATACGGTAGCTCGGCCAAAGTCTCAGATTTGACTAAATATTTCACTTTGGGTGTTGTTTGGGATGCTGAACACGAATTTGTGGTCCATTTTTTTCGATTTTCGAAATTTTAGGGTAAGTAACGCCAGTTAAAAGGCATTATGCCTACCGTGATCTACAGTAACCCTAAGTCTGGCGACAAATAGACCCCAGATTCAGGTTCAGCGCCCTGAATAACCCCCAGTTGAAAGTTTGGAGCCGAGAGCAATGAAAATGCCATTTTTTGGAATCCCGCAGTCGTTTAGGGAATTTCGACCACGGTTTATTGAGGCACTGTCGCAGACCTACAGCAACGACAACATGGTTTTCCAAATCGCCCCGGGATGGTTAAATCAGTCGCTAGTTAGGGGCTTTGCTAGTTAAGTCATTCGAAAATGGCGCGGCGTTGTCAGAGAGTTCATTGTTCTCTAGTCTGATATAAGTACAGTAGCGGTCATAAATCTATTGACATAGCCATTTCGCGAATAATGTTTTTATTAATGTCTTGGATTGGCCTTAGGGAAACTTGATGAATCTTCAGTATGATATGGGAATATGGAATTTATTTATGCTTTCGTGATAACATTTCAAATTAGGACTATTCTCTCAAACCATGGCTATTACAATTCCAAACCCGTAGCAGTTACTCGCCATTCCAAGATCTTGGGAACCGTTGTATAACCTTGTAAAAATCTCCATCGATTTTTTTAGAAGTAATTTCGAGATAAAATTATGCGATATTGCACCTATTAAGTCGACGTCATCAAAAAAGAGCGGAGTTCATGTACCACTTGTGCTTTGTCAAAGCTTTCAAAGCACATGTTTTGGAGTGGTTCTGGTGTGAATAGTTTTATGGATGAATTAACAAAAATTAATTCCATCTTGTTCAATTTTCGGTCTTCAGAAAAATTCTGATAGAGACTTTTTTCTCACAAGGTTATACAACGGTTCCGAAGACATTCAAATAGTGAATAACTGCTGCAGGTTTGGAATTGTATTAGTAATGTTTTTAGGTAATATTTCCAAGTTGAAATTTCACCACCAATTCATAAATGAGTTTCATATTTAAAAACTACACCCTCGAAACCCAATTTTGTGTATGCGTAAAAAAGCAACGGTTGTGATGCCCCGTAACATAGCAAAGCTTCATGAAGTTTCGCTGAGGCCGAGCCAAGATATGTGTAAGAACATTATTCGCGAAAAGGCTATGTGATTAGATTTTTGACGGCTACTGTATGTGTCAGGTTAACAATGTTTTGCAAAAACCCCTTGCGATTTCCTTTTTGCCCATCTTGTTGTGACCTTGCTGTCCTCGGTTGCTGCCTTAAATAATTGTTTCCCTTTTTAAAATTCCTTGACCAACGTTTAATCATGGTCCAGTATCACGGCTTGGTGATCGAATCCACAGCTTAAAATGCGTGGTTGCCCTCGCATCACTGCGACGCTCCTTAGGCCCCCGTCATAGTCGTTGGATCTACTGAGTCCCACCGGGTCGATACGCACCGAATTCGTGGGAAACAGGTGCAAAAAAATCAACTCACTTAGTCCGACTTCGACCGTCTGATGCCCACCGCAATCCCCCCGACTGATATTGATGGTTCTCATGCGTACAAGGGCGGGGCCGATGCACCGACTGAGTCCGACTGAGTCCCACTGAGTCCCACCGAAATCATCCTCACCCCACCCGGTCGATATACAGGCCATAAAATGGCCAATGTCTCACCGTCGACTGCGTACCACGCTGCGCGACCGCACGTGCGTCGGAAGCAGACGAGTTTTTAGCCGCCGCGCGACGCCAGTTTCGGCCGCAATACACGCGCGGCGGCCGTGAAACGTCGCGCGGCGGCCAAAACTCGTCGCGCGGCGGTTAAAACCCGTCTGCTTCCGACGCGCGTGCGGTCGCGCAGCGCGTGGTACGCAGTCGACGGTGAGATTGGCCGTTTATGGTCTGTAGGTGCTTCTCACGTGATTCGGGTGCCTTTGCTTTCGGCCGCCTGCGACCTGCCGAGTCCCGCCGCATCTCGCCTCTCGTCGTCTGCGTTCTGCCCCACCTACTGTTGCCGCTGAATATCGATTGCGTGTTTCGCAGAGGAACTGGTTGGCGCTGGGGGCAATCGGACTCAGTCGGACTCAGCAGGTTTTTCCACCCGGACTCATTCGGACTCAGCAGGTTTTTCGACGAAGTCTGACGGGGGCCTTACAGCGGGCATCCACGCCGCCGTGAGCTGTGGATCCGACGAACAAGCCCAGTATCACAATCTTGGTAACCTCCCAGTTAACAGACCTCACCTGATTCAGGGAGGCGTTGGGGTTTATCACACAGTGCGTTTATGTCTGATACGCTCTTCCTTGAAGTAGGTACCTCCGGTCAGCCGGAGATATGGGTATGTTGAAAATACATTGTCGATTCAAATGAAAGTTCGAATTTTAAGTTTTTCTCCTTGAATACGCGATTCATAGGGAACTTACATTACTCAATTATTTAGTTTTCGGTACTTTCGAGTACTCGAATTACTTCCCTCTACAATGGTCAGTTCAACCAGGAATTTGACTTTTTAGTTTCCGAGTATTTCTTTGTTCTGAAATTTTGGATATATTGGCCATTGCAAAAAAAGAAAAATACTATTGTATTATTCGAAAGTTGCTCGAATCAAGTCATAGGTGAGACTTTGATTTCAGAAAATCATGTCTATACAGTCGGGTAAAGGACAGGTTTTTGAATATATTAGTTTATTCGAGATGTTGTCGTGAAAATTTCAAAAAAATCACATTCTGTAAGTTCAAAAAGCAGTTATTTGAGAACTGTCTGAGAGTAAAAAAATTGTCGGTATGAAAAAAATTATTCATTTGAGGTCTCCGAAATGTTGTGAAAAAGTGATTCAGGAGCTTTAAAAATACCGCATTTGAAGAATTGAGTCGTTTTTTAACACTTGATTTTCCTCAGAGTCTTTTTATTTTGAAAATTGAAATATCTGGTTTTTGAGAACTTCCGGTCAATATCGAGCGAATGTGTTTAATAGTCTGATCACAAGCAGTTTTGAATTCGTTCTCGACTGTTTTCCCGAATCTATTATGAAATCCAATTTTTTAAAAATTTTGATTGGGTTTATATATCTCCTCCCCCGATATTCATTCAAATCGAAAAAAGTACAGTTGTTTAGAGATACATGTATTCTTTCACAAAAAAAAGATATGGAAATTCCAAAGGAATTCAATTATTTCAGAAACTGAGAAAAGGCAATACTCGGAAAGGAATCACCCATCGTGAATTTCTGAGAAGGGGTTATGGTAGAGAAAAATCGGCTTCAAAATTTTGGAAACCGTCATCTGAATTAATCCATTCGTACGAAAACCGGCGTAGAACGTCGAATGTCCACTGGAGAAGCTGTATTTTAATTTAGGACTTTTTTTAAAACAAACTTCTTATAGTTACTTATGAATATCCGACGTTAATTTCCGTACGAGTAAATATTTCGAGTATTGCCTTTTCACCACTAAACGCTTCAATGATTTTTTTCGAATTCTTTTATTCAAATTCAAGTTTTTTTCGTTCGAAAACTGCTCCCTTTTCGATTTGAATATTTGGTCAGTGATCGAAAATTTATTCGATTTCTTGATAAATTATTCGGATTTTTGAATGGTTGTAGAATAATAATCAGAAACAGTTGAGCAATTTTCTTGGGTCGGAAATTCGGAAAACCCTATACTCTGTTTCCTAAATAAACCGAATAAATTCATTTCCCAATGAATCGATTATTAAATAAAGAGCGAGTAATTATAAGTCTCGGTTAAAGGCAGCATTCACGATGATCATCCTCGTTGGCTTCTCACAGTGAAATTATAGGCGAGAAGGATCCTAGGCTCCCAGTGTCGAAAAAACGGTAGAAAACCAGCCAGGAGCGGCAAAATAACGGCTGAAAACAAGCGTTTTAGTGTCCCAGACACGCCCCGTGCTCCAGATCCGCCCCCTCGATATGAACAAATGAAGAATCAGATTACAGGAATGATCAAGTGAAGGAAGTGCTGATAAGTGAGCTGGTCACTTCATTGCACTGATTGGTATCATCCTTCTAGCGGTAAATTCCTCCACGCTCGAAAATCAACGTAAACAAGAGAGGGCCTATTTTCGCTCAAAAATGCGTCTTTCGTGTCCTTTTATTCATGCCTTGCTATATAGGGCACCAGACCTTCCGTGAGTCGTGGAGATATCGCAAGTGAAATTTATCGTGAACACTGCCTTTAAGTAGGATATTCTAATAGATCAACAATTTCGTATCTCTATTTGCAGACCGTTGGCAAGGGTCTCGCCAGAGTCGCGACCCCTCACTTATTGAAAATTTTTTGAAATAAAAAAGAACGATTCCCCGGTAGTGTGTTGGAATGTAACTTTCTTCTATTACATAAATGTTTTTGAAAGTAAATTTTTAAGGTGTTTGGCGAATTTTTTCGACTTTTGGCGAGTTTGGCGACTTTTCAAAAATACCGCTTTGGGAATATATCGAAAGAAATATACTATGTTAGTTCCATAGTGCGGTTTTTTCGAAATTCCTCTAACTTTTATTCAATTTTCTGATTTACTGACGACCCATGGAATCCTTTTACCGCTGAAATTATACTCTCCTTTAAAATTTCCATATTACCCGAGAACTTCTACGGCCCCCGTTGGCAAGCTAATCAGTCCAGCTCGACTCTCCCTATTTGTTCAGGTATTGGGGACTTAGAAAACTCGAATTGTATGAAGACTATTCAAATAATTGTGCAATATGGTCCAAAGCCTGCTAATAACATCTAATGTTTCAGAGGGAATGATTCTTTGATCGAGATTTTAGGATTATATCGAATCACCCAATTTCTTTTTTCAGGACGATGCCGGCGACGACTCCGACGTGGATTCTGACCACGAGGCGTTCTTCGTGGAGCCGGGTTACCTCTCCGATGGCGAAGGTGACGAGGAGGCGGAGGATGACGATCAGCCGTCGGCAGCTGCAGCAGCAGCAGCAGCAGACGAGGAGAGCGACGACGATTCGCTAGCGCACGACGAGGAGAAAGATGCAGAGGAGCGCCGCGAGCGGCTTGCCGCACGCGCTCGCGATTGGAAGACACGAGTGCTCGGCCGCAAGCAGACCACCGTGCTGGTGCCACGCTGCATCGGTCCGACCTACTGTTGCGCCGCAGACGGCGTCGCACCGCAGCCGCTCGCCACATTACGTGCTGTGCTGTTCTGAATACCATCATCACATCATTCTGCTGATCACGTCTATTAACTGCTGAGGGTCAGAATTGGCCCGTCCCCAGCCTGATCCGTCTGTGCCCACCTACCCTGTGCTGCGCCCCCTGCTGCTGGCCCCGCTGAGTGAGTTTCGTCGTCGCGCGGGCCGGCGGTGGCGGCATGCGACAGCACTCCATGTCTAGTGTCAGGAAATTGAATGAGGTGATTATTAACTGTTACTTTACTTTATTACTGCAAGTATACCTCACTCGCTGTGGTTTTTCCTACTTTCTGTATTCTATTCATTAATTTTAGTCGCGTCAGTCGACTTTTTTGTGGCGGTATCATTGATTTTGATTCGTCGGGTTCGGTTTATCGTGAAATTATCTCACATCACACTGCCTTTAAACGTTTACCAGAAGTCTTTACCAGGCCTTTACCTGAGTTTTCACTAGATTGACGGACCACTGTAAGGAATATTCAAAAAAAAAACAATTGTTCTCAATAGTGCAATAACATTTTTTTCTGATTTTCGGGTCATTCCTGAAAGGAAAAAAATTCCAAACTTTATTCGGCAATACTGGCTGGAAATCTCTGATTCTTCTCTTTGTTACTAAAAACTTACTGTACAGATTTTTATAGAAGATTTCTATAGAAAAGACTGCCGCAATTTTCTTTCAACTATCATGACTTTCGGCTTTTTAATGCTTTTTTGTAATGATTTTCCCTAATTGGATGGTTTTGTCTCGATTTTTATGTGAATATCCCAGGAGCCCCGTAGAAATTAACTTTTTTCCAACATATTGCTCCGTTTCTTTAACTGTCTGATTTCCGATTTTCTAGTTTTTTTTTAACGCTAAAATGAACTTTCAGTTTCTTTCAAATGCTGTGATTTCCGACGTTTTGAGATTCGATTTCGTTTTCTGCACATTTTTTTTCTGAGCTCGTTCAGGGAAAATTGATCGCAGACTAGTATTGTGAAGAATCGGGGCTAATGATTTTTCTCTACAAATTTTTTCGAGTATAAAAATCAATAATTGCAGTGGTAGTTGGCAAAAAGATTATTTTGTGAGCTGAATAAAGAATTTGAAAGGTTTTGTAAGTGTTTTTCAAGTATTAGATAGGTGTGGTCATGAGAACTCGGGAAAGAATAGTCGTTCAGTTTCTTTTAAATTTCACTAAATTTTTAGTTTCAAACTCAGGTTCTCAAGTCTTGCACGATTTTTTGGATGTTTTTCTGCGATACGGAGCTGAAACAAGTAGTTTTTTGTAATTCCTATATGGACCTGACTCTCTTTAGGGCCTGATCCCAGCACAACTTGGAGTTTCAAAAAATGGTCTTTTGAGTGTTGTGGGGAAGGTTAAAAGAAATAGTGTAAAGTTTGGCAATTTTCTTTTATTTACCTGGGTAGGTCAAAAATTGCAAAAGAAAAAGAAAATATCTGGCCTCCAGAAATTAGAACATTTCGGCCCAAACTTTGTCGAGGGGGTTATTTAGGGCGTTGAACACGAATATAAGGTCTATTTTTGTTCTTTTTTTCGGTTTGGAAGATTACGGTAGGTTACTGTAGATGAGTAGTATTTTAACTACCGTAATTTACAGTAATCATCTGAGAAACTGAAAGCGGACCATATATTCGTGTTCGACTCCTCAAACTACCCCTTAGACAAAGTTTGGACTGGAAATTTTTCAATTTCTCAAATTCAAAAATTTCGTTTTTGCCGTTTTAATCTACCCAAGTGCGTAAAGATAACTTACCAAATTTCCCTCATAACACTCAACTGACTATTATTGATAACTCCACTTTTTGCTGGAATCAGTTCCTAATCAGTGCTATACTGTATGGCTAAAGTTGCTTAAAATAGAATTTTTGTACGGAACTGGCTCAGTTGTAGAGGTTTTCCAAAGAATTCTCGTATGCTTGCTTTATATTTATGTATTCACAAAGAACATGCGTATCTAAAATTCGGTTATTTGAATGTTCTCTGGTTCTTTTTAATATCTTCTGATTTTTTTACTGTCAGTTTTTTTCCGTGGCTAAGTCAGACTTTATTGTCCAGTAGCAGTTCTCTCTATGAAGGAATCCAATACCAGGAAATCATATGAAATAATGTCTCGCATACCATGAAATAAGCAAAACATGCCTAGAAAACCTAGAAATTTGAAAAAAATCGTCCAATTAGTCAATATGTGAAATATTGGAGAAAGCTGGGAAGTAATAAGTGTTGAAAAACCGAGAGGGGTTCAATGCCGTAAGTCTTCATGTTGCTTAGGGGCAGCATACACGCTCGTAAACGTGATCGAGATAATAACGGAAATAAAATGGTATGGCGCAGAACACAACGCTCACGCATTTTGAAGCGTCAAAAACGACCCGCAATGCCGCTACACGAGTAAGAAACTGGCCCCGCCCCGTATTTCTCCGCCCCCTCTATTTGCTGTTTGCCACAATAGGGTTTCTAGGCTATTCCCACCGTCAGCGATGTTTGTGGGTGGGACAATTAGTGAAATAAGTAAACCACAAACGTCGCTGACGGTTGGAGTGGTCCAAAACCCCAGTTTCAGAGGAGGAAGGCAAATACAGGGGCGGAGCCAAATTCTTTCTTGTGTAGCTGCATTGTGAGTCGTTTTTGACGCTCCAAAATGCGTAGGTGTTGTAATCTGAGTCATACCATTCTATTTCCTTAGTTATCTCAAACATGTTTACAAGCGTACATGCTGTTCATAAAAAAAGTGAAAAAACAACAGAAATCGAGCTTACCAGGGGCCAACCAATCTACTCGTTCTCTCCAGTTCGGCTTTTGACAGTTCGGCTCATTCTTCCAAATTGCGGGTCGGCTCCTGCTGCTGTCAGGGCCATTGCTGTTGCTGTCCGGTCTCCTACAGTTGGCCCCAACATCTAGCGCAGGGGCCTATGAGATCAGGAGAACGAGCCGAACTGTCAGCCTGCTTCGATTCCTGTTCGGTCTTGTTCTTTTTTCATGCGAGCATTTTGGAGGGGTCGGCAAGGCGGTTTTTGCGACGTTGTCGTAGGTTCGCTAAACCAATGACAATTTTCTATTTGAATTCCCTTGCTGATTACATCTGAAATAAATCCTTGTGTTAGGGAGTTCAGCTTAACTTATCCGCTTTTTTTCTTGACATTCAAGTTAATTTTAACGTACAGTTTTGTTTTTGACAAGGCGGACCTCGTTACTAGAAGTTTTGCACTATTGAGAACATTTTTCATCATTGTGTTTTCGAATATGAGAAAACAAACTACACGAAAGTAGAGTTTTTTTTCTCTTTAGATCGTCCTAGAGGTCCGGCAGTATTTTTCAATTTTCTCCTAGATTGTCTATGATGCACTCTATCAGTTTTTTTGTGCAGAGCTTTGTGAATATTGCTGGTTTGTTTATGTTGAGTACTTAGTCTTCATTTTCTTCCTCTTTAAAGAGATTTTATTTTCTCTTTACATGCTAAATAATAATTGGATTAGGTATTTCGTCGTCTTCTTTCGTGTGATAGTCATGTCAACTGTTTGGTGTAGGATTGTAAGGGTTTCTCCTCCATATGCTTCTATTTTTTTCCTTTAGCTTTATTTGAACAGTTACCGATTTATATCTCGCTACGCGAAGCTTGGTTTTTTTTGGAAAAAAAATGGGATAAAATAGATTTTTGATTTTTTTGAGTCGTTTTTTTGAGCTCCGAATTCCGCGATTTTTTGGTTTTCCGTGGATTTACCGAGTTATTCTGACTTTTTACCGTTCGTCCCGGATTCTCGCCGTTTTGAGTGCCCAAACACTCTCTCTCTGGCCACATGGTGTTTGTATACAAATTTTTGAATACGTTTCAGTGTGGAGAGAGGGTTGAAGCTAGAGAGGTAGGGAGGGATGTGGGGAAGGATCGATTGAGGGCCATGGGCTGGCTCCGCTGTCAGCCAGCCGCTCAGGCTGCTCAGCACCCACCCAGTTTCCCCCCGTATCCGCCCACCCAGTCACCCACCCACCAGTCGTCCCGGGCTGCTCGACCGATACAATTAGAGGGTTTTGTTGGGGTCGTTTGGACAGAGCAGCGCGAGGATTCCAGTGAATTCCAAGGAGAGGAGACGGAGATTTTCCGGAGAGGGGTTGAGATGGGATTGGGGAGTTCAGGGGAGAAGTGTGACATACAGTTGCGGTCAAAATTTGATGATATTTTGGATTTTGCGAATGCTGCTTTTCCACGTATCTCGGCCTAATCATAGCGAAACTTGGTGAAACTTCTTCAAAGCCACAAACCAAGCTCAGGATCGATTTTTCGTTTTTCTGCCTATCTTGGAGAACATTTCACGCTGATCACAATGGTGTCTACAGAATCGCTCAGAACTCACTACGAACTGAGTTACGGCTTCTCAAAAATTTTGAGTTTGAACTGGTAGAAGTTCGCGTAAGAGTTGTCTCGTGCCTGTATTTTCTCGTTATTTGCAGCCATCATGCTGAAGTAGGTCACAATATAAAGCCAGACTGAAAACAAAAGGAAGAACATAGAGTTTGAATAAAATTATTCGCGTGTCTGTTCCCTATTGAAGTCGGAAACCTGGCAGTTACCCGGGGCGTTACCCATTTTTTCTTTCAAGGGGGCGTGGTCGGCGTTTTCCGAGCCTTTTCTCGCTTATTTGAGCGAATTGAGATTTCGCGCTTGGCAGGGTTACTGTAGACGGCGAACGGACCAAAATATCGAAAATTACCTCTGAGGTTGGTCTGTGCCTTTAATATATTATGGTGCATCATAAGACACAACTAACTCTCCTTTAAACATGAAATTTCAGTGTGCAGCTTCTTTAATACATAATTTTATTTCTGAAAATTTAGCTTCCTGGCAAAAGTAACGATTTTGCAATGCCATTTATAAGTCAAAAAAGTTTAAAAAATATCTTGAAATATCCAGAAAAATGATTTGGCGTGAAGCTGGAGTAGCAAAAAAGCTAGGAAATGAAGTGAAATAACCAAAAATACGATTTGGTGGTCGACGATTTCACAAGCTTCTCTGTTAAACTTATGAAGCACGATATGGACTAAAGCGTCGCGTTCACCTGGCTTGACCTATGCTGATTCCCTTATTACAGCTTTCAAAAAATGTTTTATGTTTCTGTTGCGCGCTTGATTTCGTTTTGATCAATTTAACGGAGAAGCTTGTGAAATGATCGACCACCAAATGGTATTTTTGGTTATTTCACATGATTTCCTAGCTTTTTTATTACTCCAGGCTTGCGCCAAATCATTTTAAAGATATTTCAAGATATTTTTGAAACTTTTCTTGACTTATAAATGGGATTGCCAAATCGTGACTTCTACCAGGAAGCTAAATTTTCAGAAATTTCACTAGAAGGTTCCCTATTTGACTTCGATTTTGCTCCACGATTCCCATTTTGGAAGAATGAAACATCTAACAGGCGATATTGTCGTACGAGAACAATTTTTTAAACTTATGACCCACAACCATGAAAATATCACTCATTGTCGCATTTTGTGCAACATGTGAAAACTCGATATTATTGATTAGTAATTATCGATTTTGCACGATGAGAAGAACTTCCCAAGCAAATGACTTAGAGCCATCAACAATCAAAAATCATTGCGGCATTTTGTGCAACAGGCAAAAAAATCGATGTTATTGATTGGTATTTATCGATAATGACTGATGAGCAAAATTGCCTAACCAAGAAAACCAATTCCATCAGTAATCACCACTCCTCGCCGCATTGTTTGCAAAAACCGCGAAAACCGATCATATTGATTATCGATCGATGACGTGTTTTGAGTACGAATTCGGACAAGTTCAGTACTTATAGTCTACAGCAATGTTAGTAGGACCTGGTGAGGTTGCGGACTCGTCCTAACATACGGTAGGTTGTTAGTGGTATCACTCATTTTTCCGGAACAGCTTTGATAGATCGGTGAGTCTGTGTGTTCACCGATACGACTACGATTGTGGAAGCAATGAAAACAGGTGAAATGCTTGAGCGGAAGCCGAAACTCACCGACCAATTTTAGTTGTTTCGAAAAAATGAGTGATAACACTATCAGGCTACAGTATGTTAAGAAGATTCCGCAGCCTCACCAGGTCCTACTTCCATTGCTGTAGACTATACTTCCGACGACCTGTGTTAATTGGCTGCAGATCCACCCGCACACAGATCCACTCCACTGCCGTAGCGTACCCAAGTGGTTTTCGTGCTCCACGGCTAATTTAGTATGTAAACCCACGATTTTGAGGTACCCTTCAAAGTTTAGGTACCAAGTTCAAATTGGAATAGGAGCGACCTGCATCCATTTCCAGCTACCTGTCCAAAAATGAGCTTCCTAGCTCAATTTCAAGTGTACCAACAAGATCGTGAGCGCCGTCTGAAAAAAAAAGGAGATTGACAGCGAAAACTTGCGGTTTTTCAAATTTTTCTCGAATCTTAGGAAACCTTTCTAAACCATCTTTATGCATCCGTACCAACTTTTTGCGATCTTCTCAATGCAATTGAGAGCTAATTTCTACGTTCATTTTGAACTCAGATTTCGAAAAAGCGGTTGCGCGCGTGACCAGTTCAAAACCAAATCTGGTGCGCGCTAGCCTAATGGGAAGCTTCAAACTAAATGGGTCTAAACCTTTGAAAAACCGATGATTACACCTCAGATTCGTGATCAGTAACCCCTTCGAATTCCCACGGAAAGTTTCAAGTGAAAACTGAAACATTTATTCGAAACGCTTTTAGAAGCCCCTAATTGATATAAGTACTGTGCTTCTTTCATCCAAATTCCGGTCCGCTATTGCGTCTCGACGCGCTTTGCGGCCGCACGCGCTCGAGTCGGTCGAGCTTCCAGTGCCAAAGTCGCCGATCTGTTGACTCTAGGTGGGTTTTGGAATCTGGAAACTGAAGGCTTTTCCGCCTATCTTGAAGACGGTCCCACGCTGATTCCAATGATGTTTTTGGAATCGTACAAGACCTTCTAGGAACGGAGTTATGGTCCCTCAAAAATTGAGCTAGGGAAGCATGGTGGACGAGTTGTCCGAGGCTTGTAACTTCCGTCTTTTGCAGCCGATGTATGCGAGCTAACCTGAGTAAACAGAAAAGTTGAGAATGAAGGGAAGAACGGGGCTATTGATCGGAAACCATCGCTCATCTCACAATCTAGAGCATTCGTTTGTTCACGTCGGTGGGCGTAGAAAGTGCATCTGGGGTGTGACGAGCTGACGGGTGTCCAACTTTGGGGCCGTAGAGGACCGTTCCGAGCTCATTTTTCTTAGTTTTTTCAACGTTGGGGTTGCGATAGGCCCCGCCGCTGCCGATCGCGACTAAAAAATCAGACATGGATTTTATCGTGGACACTGCCTTTAAGAGAACTGTATAAAAAAGCCACAACAAGTCGGCTTTGGCGCTGGAAGCTCGACCGACTCGAGCGCGTGCGGCCGCAAAGCGTGTCGAGACGCAATTTCGGACTGGAATGTGGCCCGGAAAAGCACAGTAAACGCTCAGTCAGCAAACCGTACAAGTTCAAAACACTGTTTCTCTATGCTAAGTTCGAAGGTTGACTGCTCATCCAAACTTTGTCCAGGGCGGATTATTTTGGGAGCTGAACGCAATTATGAGGTCTGTTTCTAGATTTTCGAAGGGTTACTGCGCGTTTCGGAAGGTCAACTGGGTACGAAAATCAGGAGAAAAACTTCCGAAAATTTTTTTCTAGAGTGGTTTTAGGCAGTTGAGAATGACATATTCGGACTCGGCGTTCAAAATGGTTTCAGAAAAGTACACTAAATTTGGAATGGTCAGGCTGACTGATTGAAGTTTCCTTGTGGGAAGGAGAATTCTGTTCACAGTGCTGGCTTAGAGGACCTACCATAATGTCTCGCATTAAAGGCAGCATACACGCTCAAAAATGATATCAATTTTATGGATTGCATCGAAGGTCCGAAGCTGTTAATATCCAGAGATGACGAAAAATACGGAAAAAAATCAACTGAAATGAAGGTATAACGCTTCGTTCTATATTGGCCCAGAAGTGGACGAGTTGTACCGCATTGGCTGAAATAGCGGAGCTAGCGACAAATTTGTTGGGATAACGACGCTAGTGTACTCGTACGGCCCTTTCTGGAACGCTTATGACGTTGGAAGCGTAAAAAAATAGTCAAAATGACCGTAATCGAGCACTCGACATTTGTATTGAGGGGCGGAGCCCGTTTTGATGGGCGGAGAAAGGATGGTTTTGTGACTCAATACGGCTCAAACAAGGTCATTTAAACTCGTTTTCAACTCATACAACTTCGTGAGGGCTCTTCTAGGGCCCGTAAGACCTCACTAATGTAGTTACCTTAACAACGTTTGCGAGCGTGTATGCTGCTTTTAACTATGAGTTTTGGGAGCTTTCGCGGCTCCCCATTTCGACGGTGGTACCGTTTCGAAGAGTATAATACGTTGGTGTGGGTCTGTTTTCGGATTTACATCAATCGCCACTATTTTTAACTTCAAAGATGCACTATAACGATGCTTAGAAGTGCACGTCCCTAACTGCTTTAATTTGTTTGATTTCTCATGCTTCTACTTTCCCTTTCTAAGTTTTACTGTAGTAGCGGGTGTTGTGATGTTGGGAGGTAATTGAAATGATGTTCTTGGAACTATGTCGGTTCAGAAGGTGACGTATGTGTTTTGAGTTTTATGGGTGTTGGATAACTAGTGAAAAAAGCTAATTGTGTAAGCCTCACGTGTCCTGAAGTATGAAGGCACAATTTCCTCCTCTTTTTACGGTGAGAAGTTTGCCGAATATGACGTGAGTTTTAATCAAGGACAATGATCAATCTGGAGTAAATTGACTTTCTATAGAAAGGCAGTAGCCTATACATGTATACAAAGCACATGGGTTCGTGAAGTCAACTGACGTGAGGTGACGTCGTTCAATGTCTCCATGACACTACAGAAACCTTCCACGATCTGCTGGACTCTGGGTGCTCTGCCTAAAATTCTTTGCATGAAATCAATACCAGGTTGTTCAATAAGTTTTGTCGTTCGATAAGAAAAACAATTTTATGGTCCAAAATACAGTCCAATATAAATGCGGTCCTCCTTGAACGTTATTACACTTGCTCCAACGATCCTCCAATCTGTGGATCCCATCCCTAAAGTGAGAATCCGGAAGGTCTGCAAAATACGCCTCAACAGCCGTTATGACCTCTTCATTTGATGAAAAACGCTTGCCACGCATGAATTTTTTGAGTTCTGGAAACAAATGGAAGTCGCTGGGGGCCAAATCTGGTGAATACGGTGGATGCTCCAACAATTCGAACTCTAATTCATGGATTTTAGCCATTGTCAAAATGCTCTTGTGACAAGGTGCATTGTCCTGATGAAAAAGGATTTTTTTCTTCTGCAAACCAGGCCTTTTTTCACGATTTTTTTCCTTAAACTGGTTCAAAAGGTTGCAATGATATTCAGATTTAAGTGTTCTGCCAGTTTGCAAGTATTCCATGAGCAAAATTCTTTTCGCATCCCAAAAACTGATGCCATAACCTTCTGGCCGATTTCCGGACATGAAATCGTTTCGAAGCCGAATAACCAGGTTCACACCACTCTTTAGCCTCTTGTTTTGATTCAGGATCATGGTGATAGACCCAAGTCTCATCCATAGTGATGAATCAACGTTTAAAATCTACTTTACCCTTTTTGAAACGCTCCAAATGTTGCTGAGAAAGTCGCATTCGAATGTGTTTTTGTTCCATTGTTAGCGAATGCGGCACCCATTGTGCACACAGCTTTCTAAAACCCAAAATTTCACTTAGAATATGGCTCACACTGCCTAATGAGATGTGTAGAGCCTCTACTAAATCTCTCTCAGTCAATCGACGATCTTCCAAAAGCATATCCTGTATTTTGGTTATGAATTGCGGTGTTGATGCGCTTTTTGGACGTCCTTCACGTGGATCGTCGTCAAAGCTTCGACGACCACGTTTAAATTCAGCATACTGTTCTAATTATAGGTGAACAATCATTATACACTTTTAACATTCGTTCGTGAATTTTTTTTTGGCGCTACACCTTCCAAAAATTGGAATTTTAGCACTGCACGTTATTCAGTTTTTTCCATTGCTGTGACACGGCGACACTAAATGGCTTGTACAGGCTATAAAACGGCAAAATTCATCTGGTTCCTACGCGTGCTGGTGCGGAGCGGAGGTTAGAGACAGTGATAGAGCGGAGGGCAGACGGAGGCTGATACGTCGCACGCGCCGCTCGCGCCTCGAATGATGTGAATTACGGCGTTTTGTAGAGGGTAATCAAAGAATGAATTGACAGATTGTAATGAAACTTCACGCACGTTCATATGAAGAGTCTACCAACAAGACAAAAAAAATTTGGGTCAGTAGCAACGCCCTCTTTTAACGAACGACAAAACTTATTGAACAACCTGGTACAGAAGCGGTCCCTTTCTGAATGAAGAATTACTTTAACCGGTGATCTATGTGGGTTCTGGATCCCCGTTCAGAAAAAAAATCGCCAGGATATCCAGAAATTAAAAGAAAAAAGTCTTGAAAAATCGCTAGAAAATAGATTTCTTCCGAATTCGCGATCTGACCGCCCACCGTCTCAGGATGAACCCGACTTAGAGACATTGCCGTAATGCTGCTCGTGATCCGACCGACGAATTATGCATGGGCCCGCAATCTGACTGAAACTTTAGTGGCTGTCGTAGGTCCGACCGTCGTCTAAGCATCGTCCTGCGGTCAACCCGGCGAGCCTTTTGCTTGCTGCCATTCACCCGCCATGCTCCAGCGATCAGCCCGAAGGGTCTTCCAGCTCCGTCGGTCTGGCCGGTTTTACTGTCTTAGAAGGAAGCCCCGCATGCTCGGATATTAAGGCCGGGATCATACTTCCGGCGACCAGCGACAGCGACATTGTGTATCAAGCATATCGTAGTCGCGTCGCGGGTCGTGTAAGGGGTATGGTATACTATTGCGACACACGGTCGCGTCGCTCTGCACAGCGACAGCGACCGCCTTCCGCCCTTTAAATCTGTCGCTGTCGCAGTGCACTGCACAGCGATAGCGACAGCGGTAGCGACAGGCTATGGCACATTTGCAGTATGCCAGCCCTTCGCGACACGTCGCTGCGATCCACACGCGACATCTATTCCTACGACGGCCGTTGCGCTTGCTTCGATACGGGTCCCGCCGCGATTTGTATTAGATTGCATGCCTGTCGCTCATTACAGCGGCAAAGTATACCATACCCCTAAGTATGATCCCGGCTCAACACTGGCCGGACCAAATGCGCTCGAAGGCTCTGCGGGCTGATCGCGGGAGCAGGGCGGTTGAAAGGCGGCAAGCAGAAGGCTTTCCGGGCTGATCGCAGGAGGATTCTAAGATGACGAGCGGACCGACGACAGCCATTGAAGTTTCGGTTGGATCGCGGACTCATGCGTAGTTCGTCGGTCGGATCGCAGGCAGCACTGGAGCACAGCTCCACGTCGATCGCGGGATGGGTGTTGTTCAGCTCGCCCGCGATGCGACCAGTGTTACTGTTTGACAAGGGAATTCTTTTTGATCAGACTTACCATTCCAAATGAAATGTACTCGTCTAGAACCATTTTTGGATGTAAAGTCCGAATATGCCCATCCTAGCTGCCTAGACTCACTCCGAAAGAAGGTACGAGCGTTTCTGAAGCTTTGCGAAAAGGTAAGGGTACCACCACCAGGCAACCTTCAGGGTGTTTTGAATTTTTTTACCGGATTTTGCTAGAAATATGATTGTCAATCTGGGGTGCTGAACACGAATCTGGGGTTCGCTTGTCGAAATTCTAAGGTTTACTATGGGTTACGGTAGGTAACATGACATTTAGGAGGCAAAACCTACCTCAATAATTCGAATATCGACAAATGAGCGTCGAATTCGTATTCAGCAACCCAAACGACCCCCACATAACATCGGCAGAGATTCTAAAGAGACTTTGCGTTCCCCATTGGAGGTTGGCGCAAACTCGGTGCACCTATGTTATAGCATATGGCACCGAGTTTGCGCCAACCTTCAACAGTGAACGCGAAGTCTCTTCAGGATCCATGCCGACGTTAGAAATATTGAGTCAAATCTGAGAATTTGACCAATCTAGACCAACTTCCGGAGGAACGATTCGAGACACATCTGTCGTCACATTCCGGAAATCGTGAAAAGTCGATTTTGTCGTCAAATTCTCCTGTCGGTGGGAAGCTTCGAACGAATTTGGTCGAGAACTTCGTAAAAACGACAGATAAACTTCAGATTCGTGATCAGCACCCCAGACAACCTCCTTGAGAGAATTTCGAGTCAAATCTGGGACACTTTTCTAAAGCGCATTCTGTGCCCGTAATTGATATAAGTAAATGCACCACCAAAAATCTGTAGAAGTCTAAAACTCTCTCAGTATGCACGAAGTTCGAAAAATGTGCTTTCATCCAAACTTTACCTAGGGGGGTTGCTGCGGACCCTGAACACTGTTATGAGGTCAATTTCCGAAATATAAAAAGTTTAGTGCGCATTTTGGAGGGTATAAGGGTACGAAAATCGGGAAAAACGTCTGCATTTTTTCGCGGAGTGGTTTTAGGCAGCTGAGGATGTCATAATCGGACTCTACGTTCAAAATGGTTCTAGAAAAGTACACTTAATTTGGAATGACCGGTTTGGCTAATAGTACATAGTTTCTTAGTTAGCCGAGTCCATTCTACATAGTATTGTGCTTCTCTTCGCCGAATTCCGGTCCGCGATTGCGTCTGGACACGCTTTGCGGCCGCTCGCATTCGAGTCGGAAGAGTTTCCAGCGCTGCAGCCGCTGATCTGGTGACTCTAGGTGGGTTTTAGAAACTGGAAAGTAAACAAAATTGGAGAAAACTGGTTAAAAAAAGCCATATCGAGTCGGCTTTGGCGCTGGAAACTCGACTGACTCCAGCGCGTGTGGCCGCAAAGCGTGTTGAGACGCGATTGCGGACCGGAATGTGGCCCGGAGAAGCACAGTACTTTGGCTGTCGCATCTCAGGATGGGTGTTGTTCGGCCCGCCATGCGCCAGCGATCCGACCGGTGTTACGTTCTCTGGACAAATCTGGCACGCCCTCGCAGGTGTTGGCATAATTGCTGGGCAAAGGGCCGGTACCTGCTTATTGCAGCCAAGCAATCCGATGCTGACACTCTCCCCCCCCCCCTCTGGGGACCCGTCTTCTTACTGGAGGTAACTCGAGGTGTGTGTCCCACGGGGCCAATTTTCATTGGTTTTATGGGGTTTCGCTCCGTGTTCAAAGGCTACTCTTCTGTGCTGGCTTTTTTTTACAGCGGGTGCTCTAAAATGTTATGTGCGTGCTCCCTTTTATTCTATACCTGGAAATGAAGTCTGCTCCAAGTACGTCTACGAGGAGACGACGACAAATCTAGAAATCTGCGTAAAGGTGATTTTTTTCCCAGATGACGGTTCGGGTTAATTCAAACTCACGTCATTTTCCATATGTGGAATTGAGGAAATTGCTGGTACATTTCAGAGTGCAGATATCATTTCCTGTCGACATCATTACTGCAGTTTTTTATTCCATGAGGTTCACCTACGTAGTTCGACCACCTCGAGCGAACTTCCGGTGGTGCGGACATTTTCAGTTGCGTACATGCCCGAATAATGGGATATTTATAAAATGGTTGTCAATGGCGGTGGTGGTGATTTTCATGACGCAGACGATATTTGCACTTCACTTATACATCCACTCGCCCCCACATTTATTCGCAATTGTTCTGGACTCTGAATCTATTTGTTCGGATCAGGCGAATCCATACTGAATAGTGGCTGAATGGAGCCAATATCTATGCGAGAGTCACAGTATTTTAACATCTTCCAACAGTTTTGGGAATCTCGGTAGACCTGAGTGCAGGCAATATGCGCTTTCTTGCGAGCCCTGAGACTTTGATATGACCTACATAATTTCATGTGTAGTCCCTAGGAAAACAGCAGTGGGTTTGCAGTAGCGGAGCGTGGGGGATCCATAGGTTTGAGGCTTCTAAACGCCTACGTGAGCACTTAACTCTACTTGTGGTCTGTATACTATCAACTACCAATAGGGATTAGAGAGGACCAGATCTAGGGTTCGGCGCGAGTGTGGGTCTCAGCTGCGGAGGAATGGGGGGTCCGAGAAAATTGCCGAAAATTGGATCCAATCACGCTCTTACTCTGAGAGAAATTGCCGCTGAGGCTCCGCGATAGTGCCGCCTCGGCGCCTTCACGCACCGAAGCGGCACTATCGCAGAGCCGCGGAGACACTACCGCGTAGCCACAGCAGCAACGCGGCAGTGGCGCCGCGGCTCCGCGATAGTGCCGACTCGCCTCCGGGGGGAGTATCTCATTCGAAGTTATTTAAGAATCATAACACAACTAGGTACGGTTGTTGTGCAACAAAGAACAGAAATACGCACCTGCGGTTGTTACGTCCTCTGTCTGATGAGGACAGAGGTTACCGTTGTTTTTGCGCCCAAGGAAATACGGGATGTACCTCTAATTTGGGTAGTTCAACTGGCGACAATTTCGTTTTACCACACAGAACAGTACATCGTACTTCACGCGGGTTCGCTGCTTCGTCCTCGCGGAGCCGGCGCGGTACTATCGCGGCGATCTCGAGGCTCAAGACACGGCAACAGAATCGTCCGATCACGGAGCCGCTGCGGTACTATCGCGGAACTATCGCGGCTGAGTCGAGGGTCGCGGTACTTTCCCGGCACTAGCGCGACCATTTCCCTCAGAGTAGTTGGGATCCGAGTAAAATAGGTTTTCTCCACACCTTGTCCAGTATCCTGACTAGATCTTATGAGTAGTCTGTGGAATATTTTCAAAAGAAATTGTTAGGAGTGAGTATTGCGCTTCAAGTGCGGTTTGTAGACAAGCAATGACGAAATCAAGCTTGAGGTTTAAACATCATGGGTATAGTCTGTCCGAATGAGACTGTCCGCCGATTCGGTCGACGTGCTTGTCGAAAGGCTGTTTCGAAGGCATTTTTCGGACGAGCTTTCCCACGAGTTGGATACAACTGACTGGGACATTATTCACTATTCGCCTGATATTCCTGCTGATCGATTCACAGGTGCGGAAAATGCTTTCGCAGCGGCCGATCGACACGCTCGCGGACCGCGTGGGTGGACAGTCTCATTCGGACAGACTTTATTTCAAAAAACAACTACTTGAACAGCGTATAGATGGGTAAACTTCATGAGTGGCCCATAGTATACGGAGCACTGAAACGGCTAGATGAACACTAAACTTCATGGTGGTCCCTAGTACACATTTCTGCTGCAGTAACGAAATGCAGGAGGCGTATGTACAACAAGGGTGATAACTAAAATACCAGCTAGGGGACAGGCCTCAAAAGAGCCGACCATGATGTGTGGTCCATGGAGTGTCAACTACTCTAGGAACTTCTTGGAGGGGCCAGTTTTCAGTTCGGACTGTAAGATATCAATTACCAGATAAGGTTGGAAAGAGCTGAACGTCATGGGTGGTCTCTATAATATATGCGGGGGTAGGGGCTAGGTGAGCAAAACATCTCTTGTGTGGTTCTCATAATAACAACTTCAGGAACGAGTCGAAGAAAACTGAATACCATCGGTTCTCCCTGGACTATCAACTACTGAAACAAGTTTTTGAAGAGTGAAATTTATGGGTAGTATACTCTGTTTATCTTGAATTGCACAAAACACGGTCCGCCAATAGTCCTCTAATTGGCCCGCTAGTACCGTAGCGTACGCCCACGGCGCGTTCTCGGCAGACCCGAGTGGAAGGGTGGGTGGCCGAGTGACGGCATTGACGAATCGATTGCTCTGCACACCGGGTGCACACCCGGGTCTGCCGAAAACGCGTCGTGGACGTACACTACGGTACTAGCGGGCCAATTAGAGGACTGTTGGCGGACCGTGTTTTGTGCAATTCAAGATAAACAGAGTATAACTAGAATATCAACTACGTCAAAGACTTCGACGCAGTCGTGGATCGTGGGTGGTCTATAAATTTGTATTAACTACAGGATTATGTCGAAGGGCGGTTCTCATGGGTGGTCATTAAATATTGACTACAGAAGTGTGTTTAAAAACCTGTGTTTCATGGCTGGTCTGTCAATTGTAAAAAGGCCCCCATTAACATGGGGGAAAATAAACCCGAGTGGCTCCTGAAATATGAGCTGCGGTAACGAGCAGGTGTGGACCGAACTTCTTGGGTGGTCCTTAGCTGAGCTTCATGGGTTTTCACCAGAGCATGAACTACGGGAAAGGGTTCAGAAAAGATGAACTTCATGGGTGCACTATTGGATAACCCTTCTGATGTTTTAGAGTTCATTCATCGAAATTCACAAAGATTTTCCATCATGACTCTCGTCTAATCCTCAGTCAGTACCAGTTTTTAGACTTCATTCTAGCCCAAGCCGGCTATCCTTTTTTCTGAAGTTCATCGAACGTAGGGTACGTGAGACATTTTTGGTGCAAGTATGGACGGATTTAATCCCCGGAATAGATAATCTCTAAAATCCGGTGTGAATGAATTGACGTTTTTCTAATGCTTCTTCTCTGTAAGAATCTTCGTTTAACGAAAGGATTAGTTCTGTATGAGTTGACGTCGACTGAATGAGCAGGGTTCAAACCTCCTGAGGCAATCGCCACATTCAATGCGTGTCGAATATGCATTCAATTCGAAGACAAGGCTGTTTCGAGCACTGTTAGGGAACGTGCTGCTAAGGGAGCACGTGCTCTTATTGTCTTTCAAATTACAGCACGTGCCTCAACAAATGAAACGCTCAATGAGTGCATGCTACACATTCAACTCAATGACAAAACGATTATGCATTCAATTTCGAAAGGAAAGCATACGACGCACTCTGATGTGGGACTCAGAGATGTCTGAAGCTTCGCCGGTTCAATAACCCGAGTTTGCGGTACTTGGCTCGCCCACCCGTTGGGGATTTCGTCCATCCGGTGGTGGCTCCAGATGGTGCTCGGCGAGCTGGCTGAGTCCCATGTCGGTGTGCCTACCGCGTGAATTGTCTGTGTTCAGCTACGACACCGCTGAAACACGTTGCAGCAAGTGCTCCTGCGATAAAGTCTTGCACAACGTGCTTTTGCGATGGAAATTTGCAGCACGTGCTGCTGTTTGGAGCACGTGCCCCTGCGATGGAGCCGTTCGATGGGTGTGGTCACTCGAGGTGAATGGTGATGCGACGGTACTCAGGCAGTAGGAGGGACGGTTTTCGCACCATTGGCTGGCGGGCGGCGCCTCCGATCAGCGGATCGATGTTGGAAGGTGCGCGAGCTGCCAACGATTACCGTAATCTGTCCATGCGTAATCGGCCTGCATCTTCTAAGCGGTCTGAAATCCATCCATAAGCGGTCCGAATTCTATCCAAGTATGGTAGGACGCCTTTTCAAAAGTGGTTGATTCACGCCCTCGACAGAAATGCGGTTTTAATAATGCAGAATGCGGAAAAACTGAAATTATTGATTAGCTTCTTCTGCTGGTATATATCCTATATTTCCGTGTTTTGCAGCACCTTGTGTTGTTTCGGAAAGTGGAAAGCGAAAATCTGTTCACCCTGATCGGAGGAACCTTACCTGAATACATGTCTGATTTTGCGAGAAAAAAATCATTTGGTCGGCACTGAATATAGTCCCATCATACAATTTGGTCCAGTGAATGGGCGAGGTTGCGGAGGTAGATCTTCGCACAACCTAACTGGCTGGCAGTGTCGCGAACGCCGCACGGCGAGCCGCAGGGGTTGCGCCCTCAACTTGACAAGAAGACCGTACCTGTGACTGATTTCGTGAAAATTTTCGGCCTTTGTCAGGGGTTTTCTCCTTTTTCCGAACCGGGGTTCTCTGTTTTACAGCAGAATTTTTTACATATGCCTGTCATTGGTTCATGGCCGTGTTCGATGTTGATGGCTGAGCTGCCGTTAGCGTGAGCGGCTGCGTGTCGCGGCTTGTGTCGAAAAGTTTTCTCCAGGCAGAAGGAGAGGGGTTGGTTGGCTTGTCTCGTCTATTTCCAGAAAACTAAGCGATGCTAGCCACATAGCGCTGCCGTTTACACTTCTGTCGCTAAGCGGCTTGGCGAATTATGATATTGATCGTTTCGCGCCGCGTTATCATTATTAGAGAGTTGCACTTTGCCGCGCCGCCCGGCGGCGGAAGTATAAAGAACCCATCAGACGATCACCTTCTGACATGGGTGTGCTTTTGAGCCAGAAACTGCTATGTGCAATATTCGACTATAGAAGGATTAGAAAAGAGTTTTGATAGGAATCGCAAGCGGAAACCGCACCATAATTATGCAAATTGGAGGACCGTTTTTTTTTGAAAAAAAAAAAGTTAAATTCTTCCTGTTGAGTGAATCAGATTATCTGATACTACACTTACCTACCTGTCTAGTCAGCAGTTTTAAATTTATGGGTAGTGTTGCCGTTAGGCAAAACTTTGACATTTGAGTCTGGGTGAGAAAATTAAAGGCAGGCTCTGAGCAGAATTGCGATTTTGAGATTTCCCGCTGAATCGGGGCGTATGATACGGGTAGTTGCAAGAAACTGGCAAAAATCGCAAAAAAGGTCTTTTTCTAGCTATTCCAGCTGTATCAGTGAACCACCGTGTCACGAAAGTTTGTCCATCTTCCATGCTCTAGCCGTCGTCCACGCATTTATCAAAACTCCTGTGTTAATATTCTCATTCTGACCATGATTCTCATGCTGTGAATACTGTAGTCCTTGACCTAAAGGTCTTCTTGTTTAGAATAAAGGGCGAATCGTTTGTGAGACGTCCAGGCGGTGTTCAGCTACATAGGCCACCACAATCTATCAAACCCAATTTTCGGTTGGGCCAAAATTTTGACCGGGCCTTCCTTCGAGGTGGATAAATCAGTTAAAATCACATCAAGTTTTTAGGGGTCTTATTCCCGAACCATAAAACTGTGGTTCGTGAGTGACTAGGGGGCCGAGGTGGGGGTATAGAGTACAGAAAGTTTGGAAATTCCAGGAAAAATTCACCCTAAGAGCATCGTTCGCGCTGGAAACCTATTTTCATTTCTCAGGCTCAACTTCATGAATGAGCCCGGTAGATCACACCGGTGAACTTCGGCGCGTCAAGAAAATAGGGTTATGCGTTTGGAAGGGGTTAAAGATGAGGATCCGCCACCAGTTCTCACCAGTCATCTATCACTTTTTCATAGAATGTTGATGCGATCGTCAAAAAACATGAAAAAAAAAGTCTTCGCATGCAGGAAAACTTCGAAAATGACAGTGGCTAGGTCTCCTAATGCAGAAAAACTTCGGAAACAATTTTGGAGTGGAATTCAAATTCAATTTTATAGTGTGTTCGGACTAACTTTCCTTTGGAGATGATGGTTTTTCATGGGCCCTTTCGATATTTTCGGTCACTGCTAGAGAGGTCAGGCTACACAAAAACATGAAAAAAATAATAAACGGTTCTGCGCATACGATGCCTTTAAATCTGGTGTAAGTTGTTGCTAAGTGCGTTTCCAAGTTCACTAAGCTTATGCAATTCAACAACACAATTATTACTCCAATTATTGATTGTTTCGTAGAGGAGAGACAATAAATAACGCGTTACTAGATCGCTCAATAGGGAGTAAAGGTGCGAAGGCCCACAGCTTGTTCCCGTAAAATTAGGTTTCCGTAGAAGAACCCATCTGAGTTCTCTGATTTGGAACTGTGAACAGGAAAGGGGCAGAGCCAGTTGGCCTGGCAATTGACGACAGCAGCGGCCGGGGAAAGAGCAACTAAATAGAGGGGGCGTTTTGTAGCTGACTTTGTGACGGGGCGTCGGCTGGCTGCACTTGTCCAGCCAGCCATTCGGCTTGTCCGCAGAAAGAACGACATGGATGTCGCGACGCGGCGGCATGCGACGTCGCGTGCGCGCACATTGTGGCCGTTGTCACTATAAATATGTGGCGACGAATGGCACGGCCGCCGCCGCGGCCGCGCTTCTGTAGCTGTACCCCGTATACGGAGATCCACCCCACCCACACTGCCCGCCCGCCCCTGGGTGTGCCTAAGCCCTTAGCCTAAGGGCATCGACCTTGTCCACGGAGACAATGTCCTCCCAGCCGTCCACATCTTCGACGAGGCTGAATCACCATGATGAGCAGAAATTTGTTGTGGTAAGGTTTGTTTACACTCGGGTGAGGTCGAGACTCTGGATCAACCCAGAGTATAGGTGTAGTACCTAGATAAATGTCTGTGAACTCTTAACGATCACTCATGCCGAAGGTAGGGGAAGCAGGCTAAATTCTGGCACCTTTATGAAGCGGTAGGGTTTGAAACCGATACGGGTCGTTTGAGATCGAACAATCCGAGTTTTTCTCAAATTTAATTTCTTAAAGTTTTTTTCCTTCTCAGACTATGCCCTTTATTCTTTCTCTCTTTTCTATCCTTTCCAAACCGCTGCCGTATCGGCTCTCCCCCCATCTCATGCATCAGTGCCGGAACTTCCATTCATGCATGTATACTGACAGTTTTTAGTCATAGTTCTGATTCATGACTTTTCCGAAAAATGTGTATTCATAAAAGTTAGGTGTGCAATTACGTACATTATCTTGCCCTCGGCGCCCTAAAAGGAAGTGTAGCCCGTATTCCGAGCGAATTACTTGTTTATTTATTTATTCTTTCATTTTGAAATTTCATGTTTTTGTAGCGTCTTTTTTCACTTCTTTAATTGATGTCTAGTTTTTCTCACAGGGTCCAATTTTTAGTCAAATTCAGAAGATTACATATTTTTCGTAGCATTATTCATTTTGTGTTATTGATTTTGTTTTGTATGTCAGCTTTTTTGTGGGATTATTTTTCAAGTTGCTCCCGAAGAGTACCTTATATTTGCTGATTTTTTTCAACTTCTTTACTTAGTGATTTGGCTGTTTACTATTTATTTATTCGCTCATTTCTTTTTTAGGTCGCTTTTTATATAGTTCTATATTTATGCATTTTTATATACTTTACATCAAATTATGTTATTAATAATAATATTTGAATCACATTTTGAATATTTTTACATTTATTCTGGTTTTATACATTTTTGCATGATTCTCGTACTATTAATCATTTATTTATATAAAATTTTTTAATCTCAGCTTTTTCCCAGGATTTTTTTCTGAATTCTTTCTCAGTGGATCATCAATTTTTGCAGTATCCCTTTTATATTCATTTTCCTGAGAATTATTTATTAACAACGCAGTATTTATTTATTTAATCATTTATTTTACTTTTAAAGGTTGCTTTTTCTTATATTTCTCCATTTAATTTATTCTCTTATTGGGTTTCCTATATTCATAGCCTTTTATAGTTTTTAATGGTCATTATTTTCATTGGTTTCCAGTTTTTGTTTATTTACTTAATCCCTCATATTCGTTTTTTTTTCTTTTTCTTGTCCAGGGATTCCACCTTATTACTTTCCTTAAATTTTTGCTTAGGCTTTTTCTCCGTGCAATTCCTCCTATGTATCCTCTTCCGTCATTGTATGCCTATTTTTCGAGCTTTTTCAATGTTTCTCTTAACATGGCGAACGCATGTTTTTGTGTTTTATTTATTTATTTATTTATTAACACTTGACGAACCTTAAAGGCAGACCGCGCTTGCCATTCGTCGCATTTTGTAATTCAATGGAAAAATTTGACTTCACTGTGCTGCTCTGGGCCAAATTCCGGTCCGCAATTGCATCTCGACACGCTTTGCGGCCGCACGCTCCCGAGTCGGAAGAGCTTCAAGCGCCGCAGCCGTCGATCTGTTGTCTCTAGGTGGGTTTCTAAAACTGGAAACTAAAACAAATAGGAGGAAATTGTATAAAAAAGGCCCATCGAGTCGGCTTGGCGCTGGAAACTCGAATGACTCGAGCGCGTGCGGCCGAGAAGCGTGTAGAGACGCAATTGCGGACCGGAATTTGGCCCAGAGAAGCACAGTATGTGCTTGTGGGTGCAACCACAGACTTTGTAGTTTGAGTGGAAAATGTACTGCTTCATATGAGTGAGCGTGTCTGGAGCGCGAAGAAATCGCAAACCTATACGCAATGCATTCTACGCGCGAAACTTATCGCTGTATGGTTTGTATCTGATCTCTGAGAAGCCGCGTTGATGCTATTATCATGCTATCTTGGAAGCGGTGCGGTCGTTTTTCCATTTCTGCCATCGTGTTTTTTTCAAAACCGCCGCTTTCTATGATAAAGCTGGCGTCTCGGCTTCCCCTCCCCATCCAAAGATTGACGACAGAAAAATCAAACTCCCGATTCCCATTACTGTGCTTCTCTGGGCCAAATTTCGGTCCGCGATTGCGTCTCGACACGCTTTGCGGCCGCGCGCTCTTGAGTCGGAAGAGTTTCCAGCGCCGCAGCCGCCGATCTGTTGACTCCAAGTGGGTTTTGGAAACTGGAAACTAACAAAATTGGAGAAAACTGTATGAAAAAGCCACATCGAGGCGGCTTTGGCGCTGGAAACTCGACTGACTCGAGCGCATGCGGCCGCAAAGCGTGTCGAGGCGCAATTGCGGACCGGAATTTGGCCCAGAGAAGCGCAGTATATTCTCCCCAATTTCTCATTTTTGCGAAGTTTCTTTTTTGCGTTTATCCGCCCAGCATTAACTCTGCTAAATGTTTATGGCACATTGGAAAACAGTGAATTGTTCGAAGCAAGGAAATACTGAATTTGACCTTTATTTTGTTGTTGTTCATGAACTGGAACATAGTAATTATCACATGGGAAAGATAATGGCAATCATAGCTCGGTACGGTTTCCGTTTTCAATTTAGTCTGACGCATGGACCAGGCGGCTGACCGTGCGGGGTTGCCGGCCTCACTGGAGAACGGGGTTTCGATTCGCGCGGGATGATCTACCATCGCAGCCCCATCCATTCATCAGACTAAAATTATTACGCGAACTCCCGAAAAATACAAAAACCTTCACGAAGCGTAAGGGAAAAAGCTTCGATTGTTTTGTGGGAACGAAAACATCAGTGTTTGTTGCTGGGTCGGGGCAACTTTTTGCCTAGACTTTGTCTAAGCATTGGGCACAAAACTTGTTTCGGGAGGTTCTCGGGGTCTTGAGCACGACATTGAAAAATGCCAATTTCTCAAATACCTCGACAAGATTGGTTGGAAACCCTCATCGAGGACAATTTTTCAGGACTAAATGCGACTTCTGATGACTTCAGAAACGTCACAATATATTTGTCTGGAAACTGCTCTTTTGGGTTTATTTCGAGTGCTAAACACTAATTTGAAGCCAATTCATTGCCTTTTCGAGGACTAAGGTACAGTTTCCGTTTTCATTTTAGTCTGACGCATGGACCAGGCGGCTGGCCGTGTGGGGTTGGCGGCCTCAGTGGGGAATGGAGTTTCGATTTGCGCGGGGTGATCTACCATCGCAGCCCCGTCCATTAATCAGACTAAAATGATTGCGTGAACTCTAGGCTGCGCCCGCTAAATAGCGTCAGCCTACAGTAAGCCGCATGATATTAAGAACATCGATGGTCTGTGTTCAGGACCACGAATACCGCCCAGGGGCCGGATTTTTCGGCGATAAGCCCACTATTCGAGGGTGTTTCACCCCGGATCAGAAAAATGAAAACAAGTTACTTGTAACATAAAAGGCCGAAAACAAGTTTCTTGTAACAAGTCTAGGCCTATGTAAGTTTTTTGCGATCTATCTCAGGCCATTTAAGTTACATGTAACATAGCGACGGTAGTGTGCCTCCGATATGTTGCATGTAACTTACTTGGTTGAGATAATTTGCAAGGAACCTAAATCAGCCAAGACGACATTTCCTAGGGGAGTATACGACGCACTCTTGAGGTCAGCCTTAGAATAGGCGTCGGCTCAATTACCCAAGTTTAAGGTGCTGAGCCCCGCAATTGCGGACAAGGCCCGGCAGAGCGTTTTGCGTGGCCGCGTGCAGACGCGTTGTCTGCGGCGCGTGTCGTTTGCGTGGCGAAATGGCCACCCAGGTCAATGTATAAGTGTAAGCTACATGTAACATGAACGTAACCTACATGTAAATTTAAGTTACATGCGATATAAAGGTATGTTATAGGTAATATAAATGTAAGTTACTTGAGACATTTAAGTAACTTACATTTATATCACAAGTAGCTTGTTTTGATTTTTCTGATAGGAACGATTTCGAGCCGAATCTGAAACCATTTTATTAATACTCGAAAAAAATTTCGCCCAATTAACTTGAGAATTACAGTCGGTTGACTTCCCCGTTTTCACCACCGTTTGTCAACACAAAATGTTTGCTGAAAGTCTGAAATGTGATATTCTCGGTTGAAAATGTCCCCAAATCTGGAAAACAATGATGTCGAGAAAACTAATTTAAAGCGCTCCGATAGGGATTGAACCTATTGTCCACTGGGGGGAGCAAGACGCTCGCCTCTAGGTCATGACACAACTGATTGTTGGAATTGGTGACGGAGGCGCTGTGCTAAAGCCGGTGTCATATTTCCCACGACGCGCAACAGCGACAGTGCATATAGGGCGGCATTCAGAGTTGACTTGCGGCGCGACGCAATGTTACAATCAGCCTACACATATCGATCAAGCGACGTCCCGTCGCGTCATCGCTGGGTGTCCAATGCCAAGAGGCGCGATTTATTCGAAATGGCGCGCGATTTCCCTTCGCGCGGCGTCCATAGCGTCGCCTTGCAATGCAACGCGACGCGATGGACGTCGCGCGGTGGCAGACTCGTTGCTGCTTTCCTTTAGTGTTTTTTAACAACACAACCGAAGCTAACAATGAAAGGAGTAAAATATGCATATCTAGGATCACATACACTTAAAAGCATAGAAGAAAGCTTTTGATATTGGTAGAAAAAAATTGCCGTCGCTTGTTTACGAGAAATTGCCTACGCACGAATTGTCGCGTAATCGCCCAGCGTTCCCTTAGCGTTCACCTCTGAACACCTGCACGACACGTTTTTCGCGTCGCACTGGCATGTGCCATCGCGTCGCTCCGCGAAATCTCTGAACGCCGCCTAAGCCTTATCGATTCTCGGTCGAAATTGTTGGTAAACACTGCGTCAGGTCGCTCGTCGCCGGACTCCGTGTCTGGAGGTCTTCAGCAAATATCATGTATGTTTCTAAAGACTTCGTAAGGAGTCAGATGACTGCTATAAGTTTCACTTCGATAGGCATTTTCGACATGTTTTGATTCACTAGGAGGAAGACTGCCTTCGGTTTTGCTCCTTTGGAAGGGCATACGGCTGGGTTATCGTAGTTGATGAGAGCCTTAGCAAGTGGTGGAACCACATCCACTTTTTATAATTTGATGTCTATTCTCGAGAAAAAAAAACTCATCTAAAATATATTTCCACCCTGAAGTCGAATTTCTGAACTTTTTTGACCCTTATCCTTTCACTACGCAACGCGATCGATCTCCCGGATTGGGTGGTTCCTAAGATCGGCTGAACCAGTTGGTCTTATTGGTCAGGGTCTCGTTGTAGTTGCTTAGCTGAACTAGTGGCTACAAAGTTTTTTCTCGGTCGGCGGCCGTCACGACCATCTGCATCATCGAGAACGTCGTTGAGTGAGTTTTTTTGGTAAAAATGACGTTATTGCACATGGCTAGCCGTGCATATTTTTGGATGATTTCTCATCTCTCCCTGTCGACTCGTTAATCTTCCAGTGGATTTGCTTTTTGAGTTGCAGTGACGAATTTGGAGGACAGTGAGACATGCTCGTTATTTGTGGCTGACTGAGGGCGGCCCATGTAGCTTATACGATAATTTGAAAGATTGAAAGCTTTGGTTTTTTTGAAGATTCAAAGCGATTTCGGATGAATAAATTCCAATTCGTTATCAACGCACCAAATCGCTCAGTGTTCTGCGAGAGAAACTATTCGAAAGTTAAGACAATTTTTCATTTTCGTTAAATCTTCTGGGTGTCAGCCCGTTGAATTTACAATTTACTTTGAATGGATTTGGACCCTGGGATTCGAAAAAAAAATCATTTATTTGAATTTCATAAGGCAATAATTGAAAAAAAAAAAGAATTCAAGAATTCTAAAATAAAATAATTCGAAAACAAAATCATTCATAGCTAAATTCGAATTTCCGCCTTTTTTTGACTTTATGGACATTTTATTGCTGCGCATTATCGAGTTATAAAATCGTTTGTGATTTTAAAGGCACGGTACATGCTTGCGAAAGTGGTTGGAATAAAGACAATAGTGGGGTCGTATGGCCTCCACCAGGACGCTAATAATGTTGAAAGCGTCAGAAGCGAGTCAGAATGTCATCTTGGGCCTTTGAAGAGTAGGAAGTCCGCCCATTTTCAACTAAATCCCGCCCCATATATACGAATTCTTCTAAATTGATGGCTCAGACACGGCCTTTTTACTCGTTTCTATATCGTCGTTTATACTTTCAGCGCTGAGTGATACGGCATGTGCAGCAGGGGTGTGCGGAAATTTCTGTTTTCTGATTTCTGTTTTCTGGCCATTTTGGCCTTTCTGTTTTCTGATTTCTGTTTTCTGAAAAACTTGCAAAAATCAGAAAAAAAATCAGCAAAAATCAACGAAAACCAGGTCTGTTGGACAGCTCAGAAACAAAACATTGCTGGTTGTCACCTTGCCCACAACTAACTAAATTTCCATGTATGTTTGTTTTGCCGTCTTTCGCCTTGCTGTTACACCATATTCATACTTTTGCGAAGCGACAAATGCCGCGGCTTATCAATAGAAAAATGAGAAATCAGATGCTCGGTAACGGTATCAAACATCTGATTTCTAATTTTTCTACTGATATTGCGCGGCAGTTGCCGCTTCCGCAAAAGCATGAATAGGTTGCTAAACGAAAAAGCCAGCACTTATACGAATCGTGTAAGTTCGTGCGCACCCCCACCAATTAGCTGTTCTGGGCAGTTTAAGCGTCTCTAGTGCAACTTTTCACTTCTCTCACTTTTGTGATGTTGAAACCTGCATTCTCATGAAGAGAACTCAGCAACTGATTTTATCGCGAACCCTGCTCACTTATTCAGTACTTCGGCACAATAGGGGTAGCATCCCAGGGCAAAGTTCGAGTGCAAACCTTCGCTGTCAACAGCAGCTGTTGCAGACATCGGTATATGATTCCAACACTTGTTGGGGTTGAACCCCTCGATATCAATGGCTAATGCTGCTGTTAGCTGTCAGCGGCAGCTGCTGAAAACGAGGGATGCAACCCTTACTGTTCTAACGTACTGGCGTACACTGAGAAATTCACCCGATCAATAGCCAATAAGTACTCAGACAATGGGGTGGACCGACCGCGGGCGAAAAATCGCGTTTCGTACCGACCGCGTGTCAATATCGTACTGACCGCGGGCAAAAAATGCATTTCGTACCAAACGCGCGCATTTGCGTACTGACCGCGCAAAGGAAATAGTGCACGCGAAGTCGATACGCTCTGGTTGCTGCGTACCAGCCGCTCGCGGAAATCCATAGCGACGTACTGACCGCGCGCATTCATCTTTGCGCGCGGTCAGTACGGAATATGACTTTTCGCTGCGGTCAGTACGTGAGCACACGCAGTTAGTACGCAAGTGGTCGTGTTCGGTACGCAACTGTCCGCGTTCAGCACGCACGAAAACTGGTCGGTGAGGTCACTCTTTCAGTTTGCGCGGTCGGTACGCAATCGTCCGCGTTCAGTACGCAAACAAACTGGTCGGTGAGATCGATTTGTCAGTCTGTGCGGTCGTTACGCAAGTGTTCTCGTTCAGTACGCAATCGCCCGCGTTCAGTACGCAAGCAAACTGCTCTTTGAGATTGTTTTGTCGGTCTGCGCGTTCGGTACTCAAGTGTTCGCGTTCAGTACCCAATCGCCCGCGTTCAGCACGCAAGCAGACTGGTGGGTGTGGTCGGTTTGTCAGTATGCACGGTCAGTACGCAGGTGTGCTCGTTCAGTACGCAATCGACCGCGTTCAGTACGCAAACAAACGTGTCGGTGAAATCAGTTTTTTACTCTGTGCGGTTGGTACGCATGTGTTCGCGTTCATTACGCAATAGCGTGCGTTCAGTACGCAAGCAAATTACTCGTTGAGATCGGTTTGTCGGTCTGCGCGGTCGGAACGCACGTGTGCGGGATCAGTACGCAATCGCCCGCGTTCCGTGCGCAGGTGAACTCGTGAGAGTTGTACATAAGCAAGTGCACGTGCTTAGTTAACAACGAAATCCCGAGCTTTTGCGCATTTAGTCTACCGCTTCATCGGAGGCAGGGCCTTCCTTGGAAAGTTTCGACTTTTTTTGTTCTGGAAGAGAGTCTGATGGGTAGGTCTTCGTGACAACTGTGTCTTCAAAACTGAGAGTCCGACGGTAACCACTGAAATGGGGCAATTTTTTTTTGACTATAACAGTTGCCTAATTCACAACTTGGTTCACACACGTCTGGCTTCATCTATCCCAAGCCTATAACTCGTTTTCTTCAAAATAGTCAGTGCTCATGAAAAAGTCCTGTTAATCGAGGAAGGAAAAACTACATGCACGGGCGTAGTGATCCTACTGATGGCCGGTTTAAAATTTTTTCTGTGGTTTTCTCCTAGGCTCTTGCTGACTTTCGTCATAATGAGGGTAAGCCTAGACATACGTGGATGTGGGACCCTAAAGGTAGTGTTCACGATAAATTTCACTTCCGATATCTCCACGGCTTCCGGAAGGTCTGGTGCCCTATATAGCAAGTCATGCTTAGGAAGGACACGAAAGACGAGTTTTTGAGCAAAAATAGGCCCTCCTTTGTTTACGTTGATTTTTGAGCGTGGAGGAATTGACCGTTAGAAGTATGATACCTATCAGTGCAATGAAGCGATCAGCTCACTTATCAGCACTTCCTTGACTTGATCTTTCCTTTAATCTGAGTCTTCATTTGTTCTTTTTGAGGGGCGGATCTGGGGCACGAGGAGTGTCAGGGGCACCAAAACGCTTGTTTGCAGCCGTTATTTTGCCGCTCCTGGCTCATTTTCTACCGCGTCTTTCGACACTGGGAGCCTAGGATCCTTCTCGCAAATCATTTCACTGTGGAAAGTCCACGAGGATGATCATCGTGAACGCTGCCTTTAAGCATCCATTTTTATCACGAGCAATAAGCAGGAATTCAAAATTATCCTTCAAACATCCAGGATGTCTTATCGAATGTCAGCTAACTGGATGCTGTGATAAATCAACACTGCCCTCGAATAATGTTTGGGCGAGAAAACACAACAATGCACCATTCCTTCTGTAGTTGCGTGGTATTTATAGAGACCCTATCAGTTTTGTAGAGCCATGTGTAGAGCAGGAAAGACTTCTCATACAGTTACAACTGAAATTCCTCCATACTTCTTACAATCATAGCATATAATCGCGCGGTCGATTGGATAGTATTAAGGCCAGCTTTGAGTTATCTGTGCATCGCATGATTTTTGGGCTATGAGAAAAAATCTACTTCGGATTTTCATATCCTCATATGCTACATATAGAGTGGGTATCTACTAAGAGAAAGTTTCTGGAGAAATGATTAAGTGGTACGCACAGATTCAGGTAACGCAAAATTAACTATACTTGTGAATCGAGGTCGCGATCTGGCGTAACAGTGGTGTAAATTGCTCAGAGTTGGTACGATACAACATGCTGATGTGAAGCAAGAAACCTTACCAACCGGTTACGTCCAATGCGTAATGTGCAGGCAGGACCTGAGGTTATTTCGGTTCATGGTGGTCATCAAGTTCTAACAGCAGTGGACATTCTCTCAGCTTACCGTTGAGCATGTGCATCGGCAACGTATAATTGATATTCTGATTATGCTGACAAGCTTAACACTTGGGAGGCTACACTGCTCACAACCACTCTTGATTTGAGGAGAGGTTTGGATTTGCACTGACCAGAATTGAACCTACTACCGAGATCTTTGTCACCTAAAACCTCTATGACCTTCTTGATCACCTCGTCATCGAGCACGCTAATGGCCACATTATCGACTCCCCCCCGACTGCCCCCGGCGTGCCCCAGATTTACCTTAAAACTGGGAATTTTATTCAAATTGCCAGAATATTTCTTTATAAAATCCTTTTTCCTTGAGCTATGTTTTTCTGTCTTCTCCGTTCTCCTTTCGCTCTCTACAACTCTAACAACTTTTCTTTCTCCTCTTCTTCATCTTTCTGTTGTTGTGATACTTTTCTTTGCTTTATCTTTCTATTTATTTATTTATTTATTTATTTATTTACTAATTCATTCTCTTTCTTTTTTTCTTGATCTCCTTGTTTTACCGAAGATTCTCACTCTTTCTCTCAATCTTGACCGTCTTGCTGTCCTTGATACTACCATTTTTCATCATCTTATTCTTCTTGGTCTAGTCGTGGTTTTAGGTGGTTTAGTAATGATATTCGACATTTGATGTTTTCGAGTTTTTCAAAACATAATGAAAAATACTGGTCGCGAGAATTCGTGAAAAAATTTTCTTTGTAAAAGGAGCTTATCTTTCGTTGGAAGAAATCTGAAAATGTTTTCAACAAAACAGACACCAAAAAACCTCGTTTCATCAGCTTCAACCGCTGACTTATTTCATTGAAAAAATGTTGTAGAATCACAATCAACTAGTACATTCGATCTCACGAGGGTTTGGAGAATAAATCACACAAGTAGGCACCTCACAGTACCATGAATTGAATCCCGAATAGGGGAACTAGGAATAAGGCAGAGGAAGGAAATGCAAGAACAGTTATCGATGGTGGGAAAATACGAGGAATGCCATCACAAGCTGAGAAAATATTGTAAAATGCCTCTCAATACAAAAGTTTTTTGAGACTTGACAGCGGGTGGTATGCATGCACATGCGGCAAGTATACATTGCTCCCATGAAAATGACGCGCATTAATGCCCAAAAAACCGTCCTTGATTAAAAGACTCACGAGTTTCCATCATGAAGATGTATATTTGGCCAACACTGGAGAAAAAGTGAATGAAACGAAAAAAACGTGCAAGCAAGGTAAAACCATCTAATGCGGCAGGCCTCCGACAGCCAAATATTGTTTCTCTTATGAACATTAACTTAATTTTGGGCTAAACACGCGATAGGCTAAAAACGGCTAGCTTAGCGACCAGTCACTGTCTGGATCAGCTATGCAAAACCATGATTTCTCTTATCTAACCTCAGTATAGCATTGAATCTTTTTGAAAGTATTGGGTTGATGCGTAATTATGAAATTTTTTTAAAATACTTTCATTCAACAAAAACAAAAATAATATTTGATTAAAACATGTTTGACCCCATCAAGCCGCCCATCAAGCCAATTTCCATACCTTTCCAAGATTCTTCAGGCGTCGAACGATCGTTGATTGATTGATATTAAAGTCTTCAGGCAGCGTTCGCGTTGTCAGGCTTTCGTCCTATTCTACGGCTATCAAAAGTGCTAGATCATCAAAATCCGATGTTCGACCTCTTCACTCTTCATACTCCAAATTAGCGCCACCTGATTTAAAGCGGATAAACCACTTCCGTACTACACTATAAATAGTTGTTCCTTTGCGAAAAAGTTCGTTGAGATCGCGAAATGACTATGCTGCGGTCTGTCCTTTCTCGTAGTGGTAGAGCATAATATGGCGAATATGAGTGTGGTTTTCGAAACGCATTTTTAACTGAATATTGAGGATTATTTTCATATAAATATTGAGGACCAAACGCCAGATCTCACTGAAAAAAACGCGTTATTAAAACCGTTGCAAAATTATGCATCAACCCAATAGATTTTATTGGTTAAAGCAGCATACACGCTCGTAAATTTGTTGGAGATAACTACGAAGTTAAAATGGTATGGCCCAGATTACAACGCCTACGCATTTTTGAACGTCAACAACGGACCACAATGCCGCTACACGAGTAAGAACCTGGCCCAGCCCTGTATTTCTCCGCCCCAAGTATTTGCGTCCTCCTCCAAAACACGGCTGCTGGGCCACTCCCACCGTCAACGACGTTTGTGAGTGCTACAATAAGTACAATAATTAAGTCACATACATCGACGACGGTGGGAATGGCACAGTACCCCTGTTTTGGAGGAGTACGGTAAATAGAGGAGGCGGAGAAATACAGGGCGGGACCAACTTCTCACTCGTGTAGCGGCCTTGTAGGTCGTTTTTGGCGCTTCAAAATGCATAGGAGTTTTGATCGGACATACCGTTCTATTTTCGTTGTTATCTCAACCACATTAACGAGCGTGTATGCTTCCTTCAAAAAAGCTCGTAATTCGCGGTTGGAAAGCCAGCCGTGCTGGGCTGATGCAACTTATTTGTGCATTACCCCAAACCTCATCTCCGCCCCAACCTCCACCTTTTGCTTAGTTCCAATTTAGTGGGGCCATATATACACTTTCGCGATAAAAACCTTTTTTTTTTGACAAACCATGCAGGTTGGTAATAATGCGTTCCGACACAGTGTCATTCCGTTGGAAGCAATATATGCCTGAAGCGCATGCATGCGTACTGACAGCTGTCGGAATTTTAGAAAAAATTTTCAACTGAGCGAGCGATAAAATTGGGCATACCACGTGTGAATGCGTACTAACCGTGGCCAATCCTAAGTGCCACATTTATGCCGACCGCGGACTTATACCGTACCTACCGCGAGGCAATGCGTTACGAGCGCGTGTGGATGCGTACCGACCGCTTTCAGGATCTGGAAAGAGTTCGTATTGACCGCGTGGCAATGCGTACTGACCGCTTGGCGAGATGTACCGACCGCGCCGCGGTCCGTACTAACCGCGTGGCGAGACGTACCGACCGCCGTGGCAGTTTTTATCGACCGCGTGTTTTTGCGTACGAACCGCGAGCTAATGTGTACTGATCGCGGGTCATTGTGTACCAACCGCGTGGCAGTATGTATCGACCGCGTGGCAGTACGTACCAACCACGTGGCAAGACGTACCGACCGCGCGGCAATGCGTACTAACCGCGTTGCGTTGCGTACCGACCGCGTCACAATGCGTTTCCACTGCTGCTAGTATCCGAAAAGCGTTCGTACTGATCGCGTGGCAATGCCTACCGACCGCGTAGCGATGCGTACTGACCGCGTGGCAGTGCGTACCGAGGGCGCGACAATGCGTACCGACCGCGTGGCAAGACGTACCGACCGCGCGGCTATACGTACTAACCGCGTGGTATTCCGTGCTGACCGCGTGGCAGTGCGTATCGACCGCGCTAATTTGCGTGCCGACCGCGTGCAAATTGCGTTCCAAACGTCGCCGATCCCGCTGTCGGTACGAAACTTGTCCGCCGTCGGTCCACCCCATTGTCTGAGTAGCCAAGAAAAGCCTGCTTTCTGCGTGATAGCCAGAAAATAGTCGGGAAGTAGCTGGTTGCCGCGTAATAGCCTAGAAATAACCGCCAAAAATGTTCGCCGCGAAAGGGACGTCAAATAATGCTCTCTAAGGGTGGTACAGTTCAGCTCCGCATTGCCGTTCAGTCCGCAAAATGCACGCTGATTGCGAAAGCGTGCTGCGGCGCGGTTGCGAGTATCCTCAGATAGGGATGTGGGATCACCTGGGCACCAAAGGCAAAAACCGCCCGGGTGACCCTAAATCCCTGTCTGAGGATACTCGCAACCGCGCCGCAGCACGCTTCCGCAATTGGCGTGCACGTTGCGGACTGAACGGCAATGCGGAGTTGAACTGTACACGAGGCATTCCTGAGGCATGATTTGGATGTCGACACCGCGGTCGGTTCAACTACTCAAGTTTACGGTACCTGGGCCCCCTCCGAGCTGCAGGAGGCCAAGGCGGCTGCTCGGCGAGCCGGGAAAGAGCGCATCGCGTGTTGGTGTGCCTGTCACGTCTTGGTTACTTCTCGGTTATTGCTCGGCTACTTGTAGACTATTCCGTGAACAACATGATCTTAGCCGGCTAATAATCGAGAAACAATCAAGAAATATTCGAGAAATAACACATCAAGAACCGCTGTGGAGCCTGGTGGGCGATTTCTCGCCTAAAACTCTCAGAGTGAGTGCCTTCAATGATGATCTACCTGTCATTGACGTGCCATCGCAACTGTCAATGTCTTATTAATTATTTGTCCAGTCTCGTAGATATTGTATTACATGTATAGGAAAGATGTTCAGAATTACATTCTTTTCTCTAAAAAAAATTAAAATGGAATGAGTGTTTTTTCTGAAAATTCTCTGTTTTCTGATTTCTGTTTTCTGGCCGTTTCGGCCTTTCTGTTTTCTGTTTTCTGTTTTCTGAAATTTTTGAAAAATTTCCGCGCACCCCTGATGTGCAGTCCTATAATATCGATCGTGCCGCGCCGCCAGATCAATAATACAGAAATCCAATGTGCCGCGCAGCTCGGCGGCGGGAGTATAAACGACCACTGAAGCTTCCGATGGCGTAAGCGTTCTAGTCCAGACCGTGCAGGTCTATTAGGCTCGCTATCTCAACCGCTTTGTCGCTAGGTTCGCTATTTGAACCAAGCTTGTACGCTGCAGTGTAACTCGTCCATTTCCAATCCAAAATTTGAACAGCTTTATTTCTTAATTTGAATCGAGTTCTCCCCCAGATCCTAATGCTAACAGCTCCATATCTTCGATTCTGTCATGAAATCTATAGAATTTCTGAGCGTGTGTCTTTGAATTATTTGATTTCTTGAGTGTTTTTTTTGGAGGAGTGGATTTGATAATTATAGTCGTGATAAATTATTCAGTCGTAATCGAGGAATATTATTCAGAAATTAATCTTCGAAAAGTTTCATTCGTTAATGCATTGGAAATTTTCAAAATGCAAGAGTATATTCAGTTGCCACTGACGGTGTTTACTCATTCAATAGTTAATTCTTGTACTTTCGGTTACCTACTTACCCATTTATCTATTTATCCATCGATTCAGTGATTCATATATTTATTTGTTTGTTCAATTTGCTTGTTTCTCAAAAATGGGGTGTAGTTGACCCTAAATTGATTCGTTGGAATATAAAGTCCGTCCGAAAAAGCCTGTCCGCCCACGCGGTCGGCGTGCGCTTCGAGCGGCTGCCACGAGTGCATTTTTTGGACTTGGAAGTAGATTAGTAAGAACATCTGACGAGTGGTGAATAGTATCCCAAACAGTTATCCACAACCATGGAAAGGTGAAGCCGTTGCGACGCTTCACACGCACGCTGACCGCGTGGGCGGACACTCTCGTTCGGAGGACTTAACTATTGCTCATTATTCGCATTTATTTGATTGTGTATTAAATGTATATAATGTTTTATTTGTTTGTAAGTTTATTATACAAAAAAATACAGAAAAATTTGTGTCGAATTTCTGAGAAATGACATCTTAATGCGATCTTCATCCTACTGCAGTTCATGTTTTTTTTTTCGTTTGCGAAGAAGAAGTCGGATAAATGTGCACTGAATCTATTCTTTTGCTAGATTCCTGCTATAGCACATGGTATTGAACTTATGTGTTCTGTGCGCTTTGTACTCCTTGAAATTGAATCGGATTACGTTTAGGCTTTGGGAGAGAGTTTGCTGTTGATTCATCTTCATCGCTGGCGCCTTTCTCCCTCTTAATGCTTTGACGTGATGATGATGGACCAAAAAAGCAGCCACCAGCACGCGCTAGAGTCGACGTCAATTGTTCGCCCTCTCGAAATTACCCTTCGTCTGCTACTACATACGTCACAGACTGAAGCTGCACGCTGAGCTGAAAAGACCCGGAATGATATACGATCGGTGACGAGAGAGCGACGAAGAATAGAATGATCGTTCATTGGTGCACGTAGCAAGGAGAGGAGGAGGACAAGGCCCGGACGAAGGTGACGTCATCCGAAGTCTGAATTAGTTGCGCCGCGCTTCGCACTCTGAAAAAAGCACACTACACATCAACTGAGAGTGCACTCAGTGCACTCTTCTTGCAGAAGAGGGCAAAGAAGAGGGATCTAGCAGGGGACGAGTTGCCATGTGCTGGGAATACATTGGACTTATGGTATTGGTGATCGCTTGCAGACGAGTTAATCCGTCTTTATCAGTTCGAAACATCAGTTTGTTCTATTCAAGCAAAATGGTCCCTAATGTTTCGATCTGTAAAAGGCGGACCACCTCGTCTATTTTCGTGTACTCGATCGGCAACGTTTTGATTTTGGACTGAATCGATTGTTATATTTGAATACTTGAATATTGGATTTTTTCCTCTTTCTTCTGTATTCAAACTTGTTAAAATACAAAGCCGAGCCCGACGTCTAAAATAAAATATGTAGTAAGGGGATTTTTTTTTTGAAATTAGGAATTTGAATGTTTGTAGAATTTGATGTTGCAGAAATGTGAATGTTTTCCAGCTTGTGCACGAGTGCAACGTGCAACTGGCCGCGTTTCGAAACGCGACGCAAGGTATAGGAACCAGTCATGATGGCGCATCTCTGAGGAGGTTAGTTACTGGTAAATTCAAACATTTCTGTTTTCGAAAATTTTTGTGCTATGACAAGTCAACTTATACTGTTATGTTGTGCTATAATTTGTTGTGATGTCATGTCATTAAAAATTATTTTCTATTCCGAAGCCAGTTTTTCTCTGTTCCTCCGCATGCGTGTGCGAAGCGAGGGGAGAGAGAGTGAGAAAGTGTGGGGGAGAAGGGTCACAGCGTACGCGCGCACATGCATGCGAGCAACAGAAATAAATTTCTTTGCGAAACGGAGGATACAGTCCGCGGCAACAGAAAAAAAGGGTTGTTAATAGCTGATAGTTGATTATCGGTACAAGAATATATATAAAGCAACATCGCTAGCGACACGAAAAACAATTGACCGATGCTGTAAGAAACCCGGAAGTCTAAAGACAGTCTATAGTGTGCCATCCAGTAGCAATGAGCACTTGTGTGGTTGCGTATTTTCATTAAGCATACGTTGCAGGATCAACGGCAGATTTGTATTTTTCCTGAAATCTGGGAACAAAAACAGCTGAAACGTTGAAATCTGTGAGTTTTCTCACAAAAAAAAGCATATAAATATACCTGAAATCTTTATTGGGTACTATAATTGTGCTACTCGAATAGCTTCGAATCGAATCAGTCCAATAATTGCGATCGGAAAACCTACTCGATTTTGTAATTAATGAAATCGCATCATTCGGGTGCTACTCTATATTTGGCCCCCGAAAAATGGTGCCATTTGATTGTTATTCGAGATAAGAAGCTCAAGAAAGGGGACATTCGAATCTACTTGAAATTCGGACTTTGAAAAAAAGGGAAATTCGAATCTATTCGATTTTCGGTCTTTCCGTCCAGAGCACAACCATAATGGATTTACGCAAAAATAACAAGAAAAAATAGGATTGTTTCTATTATTTTCGTTTTTCTCGCTATTCCTGCGCGTGTCAACGTTTCCGGTGTTTTTCTGCAAAATTCTGGAAAAATTGCAAATCTGCCATCTATTGTGGCGTAACGTCCGCAACATGCAGCATGCAGCATACACAGTGGAACTACGCAACCTTAAAAGCGACTTTTTGTGTTTCCGTGGACTGCATACCCTATTTCGGGAATGAATTTCTTTTCCGCTAATCGCGTGCGTCTGCGCTCGCATCCTGCGTCTCTTTCCCCATACTTTCTCGCTGTTTCTCCTCTCGCTACGTAAAAGCGCTCGATGAAACAGAGTAATTTGGCTCCGAAATAGAGGGCGTATAATGTTGTTGTCATATTACGTCATACCGTGTGACGTCATGATGTGTTATGTCATGCTATTATGTCATGCCATGTCATGTCATGTATCGTAATGTTGTGCAATGTTGTTTTGTATCGTGTTATGTTCCTCTGTGAATGCTTTTACGTTGTGTTGTGTTAAATGCTGATGCTATTATATATTGTGGGGGCGTGTATACAAGTCTGTTGGTACCTGCTCGTTGGTGCCCCTGCTTCTACTGAACCCAGCAGACGTTTGAGTGTACGCAGGGAAAGTTCGAGAGATATAGCGTGCACAACTATATCGCGAAAGTATCCCGCACATTGCATAAAGGTGTCGCCGTCCGGCACACTAAGGCCTCTGGTCCATAACACCTTAGGATCCGTACCTAGGGAGTTCATGGAGTCTTCGGTCACAAGCCACAGTTTCGCCACCCTGAACTGTCGATCGCTGTCGAGTGATATCCAAAAAACTGCGCTATCCAGACTTTTGAGCTATTTCCATGCACCGTTTGCTGCTTTGCAGGAAACCCGTCTCAAGGATAGACCCGTCATCAGCGTCGGAGAGTACACCATCTACTGCGGTAACGCTGACGATAGGAGAGTGGGAGGCTGTGCAATAGCTGTAAGGAAGGATTTCAATGGTATGGTCAAGGAGTTCGGCTCAACGTCGTGTCGGAATGCATTCGTACGACTGCCGGATCACAGAGGATTCAATCTGTGGATAGTGAGTGCTCATGCGCCCACTGAAACCGCCGAAGACAATTCGAAGGATGCGTTTCATGAGGAACTAAATACGTTGCTGGCCAGGATACCTTGTCAACATGCTGTTGTCGTGGGGATTGACGGAAATGCGAAGATGGGACTTGATTAGGAATCCGAAGTACTCGGTAAATGGTTCTACCCAGTGGAGCAAACATCGGACAATGGCTACCGCCTTGTCGACTTTTGTGAACGCAGTGGTCTGATTATTGCATCGACATTCAAGAGGAATCATCGCCGCCATCAGCTTACGTGGCAGGGACCAACCCAGCTATCTCCAGAAGAGCAGCGGAAGCGGAAGGTGACAACTTTGAAACTACAGCTTGGTTATGTCCTGACGAGGAATATTCCAGTATCGGACATTCGAAGATCTAGAGCTGTCTGGGATGTCGCATTCGATTCGGATCACCGTCCTGTTCTGTTGAACTTCACTGCGAGGATTCATAAGAGGAAGCGAGGGGCTCAGCCACTCCAGAGGATTGACATGACAAGTCTCAGAGATGAAGAGTGCAGAAGGAATTTTTGACAACGCGTTTCTATTCACATCGGATTACGGACTAAGAAGAAACTTTGCGACGCGGATTCTTTTGTCAAGTGCATCCAGGACGTATCGAAAGAGGCACTCACGGTTGTACAGCCTAAGAAGAAGTTCGCCTACGTCTCAGAAGAAACAACACCTACCTACAACAGAGTATGTGCTCTCCGAACTGCAGGAAACTTCGTGGAGGAGAAGCGTCTGAGGAGGAAGTCGCGTCGGCAGCTTCAAAGTGACCGCAAGCGAGAGTGGACGTGTAGAGCTAAGGAGTTCGAGAAGGCTTGGGAGGAGAAGAATCCGAGGAAAGCCTACACGTTGCTGCGACAGTACAGCGGGAAGATTAAGAGATGTTCTCCTGTCTTGAACACTACCAATGGAGTTGCAGTTGGTGATGCGACGCTGCCAATATGGAAGGATTACTTCAGTTCACTACTGATTCGTCCAGCGCCATCAGTACCTAAGCTCCCGCATGTTCAGAGAGCACATTACGATGTCAGTGAGGAACCGCCGACTGAGTCTGAAGTTTTGGATTGTGTCCGGAAAATGAAGAATGGAAAGGCTGGCGGAGATGACAACATCACTGCTGAAATGCTGAAAGCTCTTCCTCCGTCTTGGATTCGTGAAATCACCAACACCATCTGTGCCATATGGATGAGCGAAAGGATACCCGATTCGTGGGGACATGCTATCATCGTACCTCTTCACAAGAAGCTACCCGTCACGGATCCTAAGAACTACAGAGGAATCTCTCTACTTCGTGTCATGTACAAGGTTTTAAAACGTATCATTCTCGAGCGACTTATCAAACATCGTGAAGGAACGACCAGAGATGAGCAAGCCGGTTTCCGACCTGGAAGATCGACCATCAACCAAGTGTTCGTCGTGAGAAGAGTAATTGAATCGTGGCAGCGGTATTCGAAGCCATTACAGCTTGCTTTTTTGGACTTTGAAGCCGCGTTCGACTCTCCTCATCGTGATCGATTGCTCAATGCTCTGCGAGCAGATGGAGTCCCGGAAAAGTATGTTCGGTTAATCGAGGACATGAACAAAGGAACAACAGCAGCAGTTCGTACACCTGTCGGATTTACGTCAGCTTTCGAGGTGAAAACAGGAGTAAGGCAAGGAGCCGTTGCAGGACCTTTTCTTTTCAACTTCGCCGTTGATGACATCATGCGTAGAGTTGCAGAACAGTTTCCTGCGGATGTGATCCTAACACCATCAGGACGCTCCCTTGTCGACCTGGAGTACGCCGACGACATTGAAAACAACGCAATTCGCTGAAAACAACGCAAAACTGCAAAGGATTGTGAACCTCGTTTCGAAGTATGCCGCAGCCTATGGACTTCGTCTTCGTCCCGACAAATGCAAGCAGATGTGGGTCTCTCAGAGGCCTTCAACGGGAGTTTGTGTGGACGGACAACGTATCGAACTGGTGGACGATTTCTGTTATTTGGGCTGTTTGCTGAAGAACGATGGTAGTTATGCAGCGGATATTCGACAACGATGCGCGAAAGCTACGTCTGCATTTAATTCTCTAACCAAGTGTTTGTGGTCTACCACCATCGCGAAGGAAGTCAAGTTGCGCGTCTACCTATCCGCTATTCGCCCTATCATGATGCACGGATCGGAGACGTGGGCAGCACCGAAGACGCAGATGGAAAGGTTGTATTGCACGGAGAGGAAGCTTTTTAGGCGTTTGCTTGGATATTTCTGGCCGCGTGTATGCCATAACGAAGACCTTTACAAGGAAATCGACGCAGTACATAAACGCTTGACACGAGGGAGGTGCCAGCATCTCTCAACGCCATCTCAAGCAGCAATGAAAAGTCGACTTCGACTGCTCGGGCATGTACTAAGAAGAACGCCGGATCGTCTCGTACAACACGCTTTAAAAATGCTTCCAAATCCTGTCTGGAAACGGCACCTGGGCGTAGGCGAAAGTTCTGGACGGATGTGGTTAAAGAGGATTTGAAGTCACTCGGCATCGAAAGACAGTTCAGGCGCGATGTTTCGTTTCGCAGGAAATGGAGTAGTGACAGCTGGATGGAATGTGTTCAAATTGTGGCTGAAGACCGTGAAAAATGGACACGGCTGACTACTAGGACGGCACACCTCGGTGAAGATGCAGAATGACCGCGTCAGGCGAAAGCCAGCCGATTAAGTAAGTAAGTAAGAATTATATATTGTGTCATGTCACCTCGTGCTATGTCATTTCATGTTACGTATTGTATGCGATGTTATGTTTTGTTGTTGTGTTGTGTTATGTTGTTATGTTATGTCAGTTATGTTATGTTATGTTGCGTTACGTCACGTAATGTTATATTATGTTATGTTATGCTATGTTATGTTATGCTGTGATGTTATGTCTGGGAAAACATGTTTGCTACATAATATTCTGCATTGACTTAATCTTAGCAATTTCAAGTTTCCAGAGAAGTCGAAACCGCCGGCCGAGCGTGTTTGAAAGCGTGCGAAGCGGCGAAAAATTGTGTTTTACCGCAATTACGGCATGAAGGTATGTGTATTTTAGAACTTACTTTCGTTGTGCAAAAATTGAACTTCAAAAATGTATTCTTAACTACAGCTAAAGTTGTGAATGGTTTTTTGCTCCTTATAGTCACCATTTAAGTACTTGCTCGACGTTTCCTCTCTGTGTTCGTCCGCATACCTCTGTTTTTGTCTGTCTACTCCGGTCTCAGCCTCCCCATCCGTGTGGATTCGCCTTTCTCTCTCTCGCTCTCTTTTTCTCTCTCTTCCCTCTTTATTGCTGTCTCTCTCTCCCACTCTCTCTCCGACCTAGTTCGGGTTCTCCCTCTCTCACAATATATCTGGTAGTATCTGTCTTTGTGTATTTCTGCTTGTCCGCATATATCAGTTTCTTCCCCCTCTGCATCCCTCGCTCTCTCTGTTTGCTTTCCACTTTTACTCTCCTTCTGTCATTCCATTTGCCTACCCTTTTCTCCAGTTCTCTATCTGTCTCCTCCTCTCTGTCCGCTCTTCTCTCCCTTCGCCGTATTTAGTTTCTCGATCTCTCTCCTCTCTCCCTTTCACTTTACTTTGCGTCCCTCTATCACTCTCCGTCTATTCGTCTTTCTTTCATTCTAAGTCTCTCTAAGAGTCCTCCTTGTGCTGCCCGACTCCTTTGTTCTCTACACAATTGATTGTGCTTGCTCGTTTTGTTGTAATCATCTTGTCTGATCCGCTCTTACCCCGTGCGTTTCTCCTTTGTATGTTTCTCTGTTTATCTGTCACTTCATATCTTCCCACTCTTTACACTCTACCCGTCCCTTTGTCAAACCTCGCTCCTCTCTCATACTCTTTCTGTTTACTGTTGCCTGATTGACTGTCATCCTTTCTATCCATCTACCCATCTTTTACCGCCGTTACCTTTACATTTGACATCGAGTCTTGCAACCTACATATCTCTGCGTTCCTCCAGTGCCTCGATCTCTCTCTCCATCCCATTTCCCTGTTCCTCTCTCCCTTTCTCTCGCCTCTTCTGCTTTTCTTTCCCTTCATCTTCGTCTCTCTCTCTTTCTCTCTCTCTCTATTTCTCTCTCTCACTCTCTTTCCCTCCCCCTTTCTCTGTCTCTCTCTCTCTCTCTGTTCTTATCTCTTTCGCTCTGATCGTGTCTCTATCTGGCTCTCTGCTTTTTGCTCGCTGTCTTTTGTCGTCTGTATTTTCATGTCTCCATTCGTTTTTTTCACTGTTCTGTCTGCCTCTCCTCCCTACCTCTGCGTTCCTTGTCTCTCTTTCTTTGTCTTTTTCTGTCTGTCTTCATTTGATTCTCTTCTTTTCGCTGCTTGTGTCAGTATTTATGCGTCTGTCTGCCAACGATTCTTCACACTCACTCTATTTTTCTTTGTCTACCTCTTCTTCTATCTCTATTTGTCTATCCTCTCTCTTTGCGTTTATCTGTGTGCTTATTTTTGCTTGACTTGCTGTCCGTCTATTTCTCTGTCTCCCCCACTATCTCTCTCTGTCCATGTAAATCTGTCATAGTTAGTCTTTCTGTCGTTACCTTCTGCATGTTTCTCTGCCTGTACGTCTGTCTGTGGGTCGGTCACTTTCTTTTTCCCTGTTTTATCTTCAGCTCTCATCCTCACATATTTTTCTATAGTTCTGAGTTTCTTTGATTCTCTTCCGCGTACCTCGGCCTATTAGCTCATTACAAATTCCGTGGAAGTATTGTTCCTTACTCTGACTAATCGTACAACACGAGCCCTATAAATCCTGTGAATATGCACTTTTATGACGTCGATAAGGGGTTTTTCGTGAGAAATTATCTTAGTGTTTAACAACGGGAAACGTTTTATAGTCAAAAATACAACAGCTTTGTACAAAGAAAGAAAAGAAGGAAAGATATTGTATTAATGTGTCACTATCACCTTTCTTCCTCTTCCTTGTTTTTGCCTCGGATTTTCAGCATGTTTTTTTGCCTGAATAATTGAATAATGTAAGTGAACCGAAACTGGTAGGGAAATAATTTGTGTATTTTCCACGAGAACGTACCGCTTATCTATGTATGGGGTGAAGCCGCGTCTCAACTAGAAAGCGCATGTCGGGCGTGTGTGGTGGCCCCGTTACGGATCGAAAGCCGATCGATATTGCTCGCATCTGGTTTCCCCATAACCAGCATTCATTCAATTCCTCTTTCTCATCTCGCTTTTATCTCTCTTTCTTCTCAATTCTCGTTTTTCCTCTTATCGAATGTTTGTATAGTAATTCTGTATATTTGCACATTTGGCGGTGTTGCACATTTTACCATTCATAGTATATCTTGGTTCGAATTGTTGTATATTTCCAGGATTCGCACAAGAACAGCTGTAGAAGTTACGTGGTGAACGTATTAAGAAAGAGGGGGGGGGAATCGTAAGACAGGAAAAAAAACTAAAGAAGAAGAGTTAAACGAATCTTGACCAGGAGAAAATCAGGGGGGAGCAGTATCGATCGTTTTTATCCATAACGGGGCCACCCCACACGTACGGACGACACGCTCGCTCCTAGTTTTGCCGCGGCTTTCCCTTGTTCACAAATTGGCGACAGGTATGTACATTGTTTCCCTGGACTAGAGTTTGTGAAAGGCGAATATCTCAGCAATTTTCAATATTTTTACGAATGATCTTTAGAGCAACCATTTCATCAGAAAACTTTGTCTCTTCGTCTACTATGAGGACATTATTGTGGGCATAAATAAACGAATATTTACTGTATAATATTGCTAACTACCATGTGTTACTCTTATGAAAAATTAAACAATTTTAATTACACAAGGTGCTGAGTTGATCGCAATACGCTTGGCTCCGGGCGAGATTGAACCAGCATATTCCCTTTCCGGGGGAGCGCCTTATCGCACTGCACCACCGAAGCCCCAGCGCCGCTCTCACTCAACTGCTCGGTAAATCTTCACCGAAGCAATCATCCTTTCACCCGCATAACGGGATGAAACAGGAATACCGCCAGAGACTATCTAATTTCTCATCATCTAATCATTTTAATCATTTTGACTAATCATTTTTACGGCAAAAAAACATCTAAAAATCGTGTAATTTTAATTACAACTGAAATACTTCGCTCCACTGAAAAATGTCTCTTTTTAGGCGTGGAGTTCACCCGGCATGCTTCTCAGTTTATCGGTTGTGTGGCCGCGTATGTGGTGGAGATGAAGCGATGTGTAGCGTTGGAGAAGACGTTTCCCGCGCCCACGGAGCCGTCAATCACGCCACAACAGGTGCGGCACGATTTATGATCGGCTGCGGCTTGGTTTTCCGCATACACGCCTGCCTAAGTGTCGCAGTCGCTGATTGGCTTGTGGGTCCTGAAAAAAAATTTGGAGGCGTGCTGACATTTCTTCATTTTTTTTGCGACATGAATCGGTACGAACATCACGGCGGACGCAGCAAGCAGATCTTTTTCCCCGAGAGAAACAATCGATTCCAATCGATATTTTTCTCCGGCTCTGAGAACTAATCACGACGTCGCGGATCAATAGCCGTCGCGTGTGGAGGTCGCGCGACGTAGCGTAAGGGCGGGTTTGTACTTCCATCGCGGAGCGATGCGATGGCATGCTTCAAATACGGATGGACACGCGACGCGATATCGATCGATGCTCACCAAAGTCATGTCATCGCGTCGCGGCGCGATGAAAGTGTGAACTCGGCCTAAGGCCGGGCTTACACTTCATCACGTAAGGTCGCGATGGAATGGTTGAATTCCGGATCGAAGCGCGACGCGAATCTGATCGATACTAGCCGTTATCATTTCGCCAAGTCGCGCCGCGATGGAGGTGTGAACCCAGCCTAAGGCGTCGTTCATACTGTCGTTCTCGGAGCCAAATTCTGGTCCGCATTTGCGGACAACGGCTGTTGCATCTTGCAACAGGATGGTATTTGCGCTGGGACTACTTCGTCCCGGCGCGACTCGCTTTTTTTTCCAGAATGATTACTATCGCGTTGCGTGATGTAACAGCGTAGTCCGCAATTACCGGAGTATAGCTTCGAGAATGACAGTACCTCCAACGCCGAGCGGCGCGACACAGTGCATTCATATAAAGGGTTGTTTACATTTCCACCGCCGAGTGGCGCGGCGATGTAAATTTCTATAATATTGATCGTGCCGCGCCGGGTGATTAATATCATAGAATTGCACTTAGCCGAACCGCTAGGCGGCGGAAGCTTAAACAAACCCTAGTATTGGGATTCGTTTCTATGTACTTCCGTCGCCGAGCGGCGTGACGAATAGTAGTTCTATGATATTGATCACGCGATCACGAGGCGCGGCGCGATCGATATTATAAGATTGCACTTCGCCGCGCCTCTCAATGGCGGAAGTATAAACGACCCCTAAGTTTCACAAATTTCTCGCTAGAGCTACCTGATGCTTCGTGTCGGCGTCGGATTGCGCGACACTGCGGTATGTGATTCCTTTGCTGCTCTTGCTGTTACGTCAGAGGGCAGATAAGGCTTTAGACCTTAGCGCACCTTATCGCTTGCCTGAATAAGAGTTTTCTGTCAGTAGGAAGTTTGCGGTTTTTTTTCAGATTGCCAATATGGAAGCGATGTTGGTGACGTTGGAAAACCTAATCACTGTCCATTTCTCCACTAGTGAATCATCGCCTACAGATAAGGTGCGTTGCGGATGCGTAGCGTATGATACTCGATCAATACTTTTCCTATTTTATCCGTGTTCAGGTGACTCCCCGGCGGCGACGGGCCACATCGTGTCGACCGCAATGTGTTTGTTCGAAGCTTAAAACGAGCTACGCCTGACCCACTGCCCCAAATGCGTCACACATCCTACCAGTATATCCCGATGATGACCATGACAATGATGACAATATTCACGCCGCAGAACTATACGCTGTTTATACTCGCCCGCTTGCATCGCGCAATTAGTCGATCAATAACTATTTGTGTGCACGTATATGCATCATTGCGGTCATTGTTGCTAGTGTCATGATTTTTATGGATTGCGGTTTTTCAGCTCAAAATGCATCGCTAGCGTCCGTAACTATCCATCGTAACTAAATCACTGACCCGCTGCTGTCGCGTCGCGCTCACGCTACTATTGGCTAAAGACTAGCAGCAGCCTCCGCGCGCGCTACCCCAATCAATCGATATTGATTGATTTTTGCATGCGCTCGCGTGTCATCATCATTTCCTTCAAACCCTCCTCCTCAATACGAGCATATTACCGTATGACATATTTTCTTTGTACATTTCCTAGGCGCCTATTCGGTTTGTTTGTTTTCATTATCTTGTTTCATATTTTTCTTTTTTTTTACCAGAGCATGATATTATCCAGTGTGGAGAAATCGGTATCCCATTTATACTATTTCTCCTTTTTTTCTCCAGTCATTCATTCATTGTTGAATATATATCACTTGGTACTTGTACAGGAGTGGTGGCCACGGGGTGCGTTTTTCACGGCTGTTATACTCAAACTCTGAGACCGCCGTGGTGGGCTACGCGGTGGGACCTCACCGTCTGCGTGCGGTCACGCCGCGTGCTTATTTCTGCTAGGTAGCCTGCGATTATTCCTGGTATTCTTCGACTTGTGATAATTTATCCTATCGCAGACTATCTAGCACTATTCAGCACGCAGCGCGTCCGCACGCAGACGGTGAGGCTTGATCGCGTAGCCCACTTTTCAGAGTTTGTTTATACGTTTGACGTTCCTGATCGCTGCTCCTATACTAGTCCTATACCATAGAGGTGTCCAAAAAATTGATGCTTGCACGTTCACGACTGAAGTTTGGCTCCGAGGTCTTCTCAAGGAAGGCGGGTATGCGATGGCAGACTTGGCAAAGCGCATATTGTTGGTCGGGAGTAGTCTGTCCTCCCACGCGGTCCGCGAGCGTGTTGATCGGCCTAAACGAAGGCATTCTCGGACCTTTGAATCGACTAGCTTTAATATCGGACGAATAGTGAATAATATCCCAGTCGGCTGTATCCGAGTTGTGGAAAGTCTCGTCCCAAAAATGTCTTCGTGACGGCCGCTTGACACGCGCGCCGACCGCGTGGGCGGACAGTCTTTTACGGACTGACTTCACAAACCCGCGACGCTGCATAGTTGGTTCAGCACGGAAGGGAATTCAGCTGTGTAGTGGGTAGCCCTGGTCGCGTAAGGTTTTCTTGTCAAGTTTAGTCTAGTAGTGAATGGACAAAACTCGATCATTGCGTTGGTCCGCGCGGCGTTTATGACACCACCGGCCAGCGAAGTTTTGATCGCGCGCGTCGATCCACCGTCGCAGCCCTGCCCATTCACTAGAATCAATTCCACAAGGGGACTTTACACCAAACGCCCCGAATTTTGCAAAAACGGATTTGACAAAGGTAGCAAAAAATGTCCGATGCTTGTGAAATTTTTGAGAGGATTTTCTTGGATTTCTGAAATGCTGTCAGACAATTTCCAAATCGGTACCCAATAGTGTGCTTTGTAGGCCGAAGTTTCCTAAAATCTTTTTGATAGAAATTGTTTTTGCGATGTTTTCGGATGGTCTAAGCGTTTCATGGCATGGTATATGATCACAAGATATCACTAGGCGTCCTCTATTTCGGAGTGAAAATCTTCGTCGATCGCGTACGTATGCTGCGTCTCCTTCTCCCTCACACTTTGTCGCTGTCTCTCCCCTCGCTACGCACACGCACGCGATGGAGCAGAGTAAATTTGGTTCTGGAATAGAGGTCAGCCGAGCTGAATACAAAGCTTAGAGATCAGGCAGGACTCGAACCTGAGTAGCATCGCTTTTCAGGTCATAGTTACTATAGAAAAGATCCAGAAAAAAATCGAATTTGAGTCTCTGGAAGGTCTCAACATGACTGGATTTAATACCAATTTGTGCTTGCTAGACCGTACCCGTTGTAGGGCGTGCGTTCAAAATCCTTATGTGAGGTAGTTGTGGAGTGTCGGTGGTGCAATGGTAACATTTTTGCACGTAAAGCGATGCGACTCAGGTTTGAATCTTGGCTAAAGCCTAGGCTTTGTATCCTACTCAGCTATCTTGTGACGTCTGCGATGTTTCTTGAAAATTGTAAAATCTGCGAAAATCGGCAAACAGCGGCGAAACTTCTAGTAAATTTGCCGCACGTGGTCGCGAATGCGACTTCAGGTATTTAGGCTCCGCAAAGCATATCGTTAGTTAGCAATTTGAGTTGTGAATATTACAGTGCTTTCCGAATCCAAAAATGTCACAAACATCGGAGGTTTTCTTTGTCAAGTTTGTCGAACTGATTCTTGATGAATCGATGAAGAAAGTGTTGGGCTGCGACGCTATTGGGGGGGAGACCCGCTGTAGGAAGAACAAGGAGTGACCCGATGTAGGGCCTTCCTCTTACTCTGCCAACGTGTGAGGTTGGTATAGCGCTGGCTCCTGCAGGTGACATCACTTCTGTTGTGATCGCGTCTGTTAGATGTTGGTAACCAATGATCGCGCCCTGATGATGGGCTGAGCGCGGCCTTAGGTTATTTTTATACCCATGTCGATGCCACCTTAACAGGCTCGAAATTCATAATTGAAAAATGAAGGGCATTTCGCAGACCGCATTGCACGGCACTTCTCGACGCTAACCACATCTTTCGAAAAACCAACATGTGTGTGTGGGAAACACTTCGTCGCGTCGCCCGTAGCGAGAAGTATGGTCTCGGCATAGGGCACTCATGCGCACGCGTCGCGTCTTGTCAGGTTTATCGATTGTGGAGCGATAAGACCATAAACACTGTACGTCATTGATAGCAGAAATCGCAATTCCGGTTTTAAATACTGGTACAGCGTGGGATCTTATTTGGTTTACGTACCTAATCCCCCACCCACCCTTATCCCAACTGTGTGACTGGATATTTTGCGCCAGGCCCCCGTTAGACTTGTTCGAAAAACGAGTCCGACTGAGTCTGGGGCAGAAAAACCGACTCGTTGCATTGCACCTGCCCGTGGACGTGCGTGAAACAACAGTATCGACGGCAGCAGACGGTCGTAGTTGGACTCAGTAGGTTGATTTTTCTGAACCCATCTGTCACTATTTCGGTGCGTATCGACCGGGTGCGACTCAGTTCATCGACCACCTCTGACGGCGGCCTCACACAGCATGTATTCAGACTGTGCTGTGCAAGACAGAGCTTCCAAATTATGTCGTGAATGTGTGGAGTAGTGATCAAGCAGCTCTCAAAATTATTCATTCTAGTCTCATACATATATATGTATATAACATAACACATATGGTGATTTATATCGTGCTTAATCCATGTCATCAATAAAGATTTTATGCTGACCTCGTCGACCGCAGATCAGTTTGACACTTGTTTTGGCTCATAGTCGAGTCTGTTGTTTGCCTAGCTTGCCTTCTGGAGTAAGCGACATCTTGAAAATTGCATCCTGCTGAAGGCATCGTACGCGCCAAAAACGTACCTTATGTTTTATGTTTTGCGCAGGAAAGCCTTTGAAGGACAGGATTATAGCAAAGAAAACCATGCAGAGCCTTCAGTTTTTGAGAAAAAAAAACTCGTCTGAAAAGGCGGGAAAGCAGAAAAACGATTCTTATCGTGAATACTGCCTTTAACTGCACTACGTCTGAAGTTCGTTTCTGAGCGTGTAAAGTGGTTTTGGGCTTTGAATATGTTAGGTGCGTGGATTCCTCTTCTGTCTTTTCACACCAAAAGTTATTTGAAATTAAGGGTCTCTCACTGCGCAAGTTTGGATTTCAGGATTTCTCAGAAAAGAGTGTTCAATACTCTGTCGTTTGCACCCGACATGGCGTTCCTTCTGCTAGGTGATTGGTGAGAACTGTTTTCAGATCCTCGTTTTTACCCACTCGGACTTGAGAATTATACGCTTTGGACGCGCAAATCTTTACCGTGGGCTGTAGGGCTCGCTCATGAATTTGAGCCTGAAAAACGGAATGTGGTTTCCAGCGCGAACGATGCTTTTAGATTTTGAAAGGCAAATCTAGCGAATCGCTGTCGGCATTTCCACGTAGTGGAAACCAAATGTGAAATCATCATAAGATTAAAGCGATGGAAGGAATGTGGCTGCTAAAAGCTTCATTCTCATGAAAGTGGTGCAAGGTAGCGAATCTGCTAGCATTTGCCTACACTCAATGTTTACACATTTTTAAACAACGTTCAATATATTGGGTTGGCAACTAAGAAATTGCAGATTTTTTTTAGGAAACAAAAGACGATTTTTTCAATGGGCGAAATAACTTTATTCTCTAATGTATTGCCCATTTTGAGCAATGACGTTTTGCCATATTCCAGGCAGCATCATAATTCCATATTCATAAAACTGGTTTATATCAGCAAAAAAGCTGAAGCAGGTACGATCTGACATTATTATAATTATTGGAATTTTTACCATTCAAGGAGTTATGCAAAGATCGAAATAAAAAGTAATCAGATGGTGCAAGGTCAGCACTAAATGGTGGATGTGGCAAAACATCCCAACCAAGCTCCAATAATTTTTGCCGAGTGACTAAAGATGTGTGTGGCCTTGCATTGCCATAAAGAAATACAACACCTTTTCGATTTGTCAATTCGTCGCTTGGTTGGTATGTTTTGCCACATCCACCATATGGTCCTGACCTTGCGCCATCTGATTACTTCTTATTTCGATCTTTGCAACACTCATTGAATGGTAAAAATTTCAATAATGATAATGATGTCAAATCGTACCTGGTTCAGTTTTTTGCTGACAAAAACCAGAAGTTTTAGAAACGTGATATTATGATGCTGCCTGAAAGATGGCAAAAGGTCATTGCTCAAAATTGGCAATACATCACAGAATAAAGTTATTTCGTTTCATGAGAAAATTGTCTTCTGATTTCTAGGAAGAAACCCGCAAGTGCTCAGTTGCCAACTTAATACTTCGCAGTTTTACGAAATGCTCTCTGCTCGCAATCTAATATCACCTCTTGCCGCCTTCAGCCGCCCACAAAGCCTTAGAGTTTTGAGTTCAAAAAAATATTCTGTTTCTTTATTGCATGGTATATTTATTGGCTGACTTGAAATAATCATATCTGACTTCCGCCTGATATGGTGGTTCTGTACCTTCGCCGAGGTGTGCCGTCATAGTAGTCACCCTTGATCATTTGTCTCGGTCCTCGGCCACAATTTGAACACATTTCATTCATCTGTCACTAATCAATTTCGTGCACGGCCAAACATTGCGCCTAAACTGTCAATCGATGCGGAGTGACTTTGAATCCTCTCATACCACATCCGTCCAGAACCTTCGCCTACGTCCAAGGGCCGTTTTCAGACAAGATTTGGAATCATTTCAGAGCGTGTTGAACAGTCTTCTTAGAATATGTCCAAACAGTCAAAGTCGACCTCCCTTGTCGATTGAGATGGCTTTTGGAGATGCTGGCACCTCCCTCGTTTCAGGCGTGGATATCCCAGCAAACGTCCGAACAGCTTCCTTTTCGTGCAGTCCTACTGTTTCAACGGGGGCGGAAACTTATGACGGCAGTCCGGCGCGAGAGGCGTGAACGTGGTTGGTGGCCATCGTGTATCAACACCCCAGAGGAGGCGGGAGAAACGGGGGAGGAGCGAGATTCCTGATTGGACGCAACACGGGCTAGCCCCGGCCCCCGGCTGTTGCGTCCAATCAGGAACCTCGCTCCTACCCCGTTTCTCCCGCCTCCTCAGGTGTGTTGATACACGATGGCCACCACCCGTGAACGCGATCACAGATTTCGTTGTTGGACCTAACGTTCCTTGGCTTCGTTGAAGAGCGGTGGATGACATCGCGCTTTCGCATCACCGTACTTTCCCAATCGAATTATGAATCATAATGTTTGAGACTTTTCATTAGTGCAAGTTACATTATACAACTCTCACCAACTCTAAACATCGTAAGTGCCTATGCTATGGTGATTAACTAACGAAGGATAAATCAGAAGCTCTACCTTCTACATATACCAGGTTGTTCAATAAGGTTTGTCGTTCGTTAAGAGAGGGCGTTGCTACTAGCCCAATTTTTTTTGCTTTGTTGGTACACTCTTCATATGAACGTATCGTCCATCACTGGATGAGGGATCGCCGCGACGCTGCTTGGCGGGAAAAAGTGCGCGCGGGAAAACGAAGGGAGAGTGGCTATTGATCTCGCAATTTTTCCCGCCAAGCAGCGTCGCGGCGACCCCCATCGAGTGATGGACGATAGTAGAGTTCTCGCAATAATTCTAGTCTGATGAATGGGCGGGGCTGCGACGGTAGATCATCCCGTGCAAATCGAAACCCATTCTCCAGTGAGGCAGCCAACCCCACACGGTCAAACGCCTTGTCCATGCATCAGACTTAAATGAAAACGGTAACCATATGAGAAGTTTTATTTGAATCTGTCAGTTCATTCTTTGTTTACAAGCCATTTAGTGTCGCGATGTCACAGCAATGGAAAAAATTGAATATCGTGCAGTAATAAAATTCATTTTAGGAAGGTGTAGCACCAAAAGAAATTCACGAACGAATGTTGAAAGTGTATAACGATTGTTCACTCACAATTAGAACAGTAAAAAGATGGGTTGCTGAATTTAAACGTGGTCGTACAAGCCTTGAAGACGATCCACGTGAAGGACGTCCAAAAAGCGCATCAACACCAGAAATCATAGCCAAAATACAGGATATGGTTTCGGAAGATCGTCGATTGACTGAGAGAGATTTAGTAGAGGCTCTACACATCTCATTAGGCAGTGTGAGCCATATTTTAAGTGAAATTTTGGGTTTTAGAAAGCTGTGTGCACAATGGGTGCCGCATTGCTAACAATGGAACAAAAACACATTCGAATGCGACTTTCTCAGCAACATCTAAAAAGGATAAAGTGGATTTTTGATCTTGAATCAAAGCAGGAGGCTTAAGAGTGGTGTGAACCTGGTAGTTCGGCTTCGAAACGAGCCCTTGTCCGGAAATCGGCCAAGAAGGTTATGGCATCAGTCTTTTGGGATGCGAAAGCAATTTTGATTGTGTATTACTTGCAAACCGGTTAAACAATTAATTCTGGATATCACTGCAGCCTTTTGGACCAGTTGAAAGAAAAAATTCGTGAAAAAAGACTGCAGAAGAAAAAAATATTTTTCATCAGGACAATGCACCGTGTCACAAGAACAGTTTGACAATGGCTAAAATCCTTGAATTAGAGTTCGGATTGTTGGAGCATTCACCGTATTCACCAGATTTGGCCCCTAGAGACTTCCGATTGTTTCCAGAACTCAGAAAATTTATGTGTGGCAAGCGTTTTCCATCAAATAAAGAGGTCATAACGGCTGTTGAGGCGTATTTTGTAAACCTCACTTCAGGGAAGGGATCCACAGATTGGAGGATCGTTGGAGCAAGTGCATTAATGTTCACGGAGCATATACTGACTAATAAAGTGTATTTTGAACCATCAATCTGTGTTTTTCTTATCGAACGACAAAACTTATTGAACCACCTGGTATCAGAGTGAGATTCCGGTACGCAGCTGCAGACAGCTGATGTTGCAGCACCAGAACCACGAGGTCCCAGTGCGAACATTTGTAATCCCTGGTTATCATCGGGCTGCGAGCAGCAACTGCGGACAGGAGTTCTACTCCGATATGGACAGTAAATAGGTGAGCTGGTGTCATTATAAGAATATAAATTCTATCTTAAAATCATGAAAATCAGGGAACAATTCCATCTGGGGACATTTTTATCAGGGTGCAGTTGGAAACTCGTCCATCCCCCATTCCGCGATGGAGCTCGTATGTTACATAGCCTGGAGAAAACAACGATATTTCTTCGCCATCGCAGTTGGCCAGTAGGAGGACACATTCTTGCTAAAAACTATCACTCAGAAATGAAACGATATTTTCAATAGGCATAGACGTCTCACAACAGCTTTCGCTCCAAACGGCGTTCCATAGTTAGCCATGGCGCACTTTGCATTGTTGTTGCACAACCATAGACATGCATCCAAATCCGTGACATTCGACTTTTCTCAGGTGATAATCATCGCAACAATAGGAACCTCTGGTGAGTCATTTAGCTTTTCGCTAAACGTCGCTACAGCTGAAGAATGCGCGCGCTAGAGTCACGTATGGAATAGCCAACAGTCAGTTTGTATCAAACCCCATCCTTTTCACGAACTCGAGTTTGAAGGTTCCACAGATTCCGTATTACCGTTATATGAGCTGCCTCGATATTTAACTACTATAATACCTGCGATAGAAGGACAGCTACGGGTAGTGAAAGAACGCGAAGTAGAAGAATCGCCATTGGTGCTGAATGCGGCTAGATTAGTTCAAAAAGCTGTCAAAAGCTTCAAAATATAGGTTCACTAAAGGTTGCATGTCTAGATATCAATGAGAAGCAGTCTGGTGGAGATCAATACTGTGCGTATCATAATTATAGCAACGCACTCAAAGCTCTGATATCATTGTCCACGCAAACTTTCGTCAACCGGCTTTGTCACCACTCAACTCCGCGAACCCAAAAACTTTCGTGCACAATATTTTTTTACAGAAAACCATCAAGAAATAAGATCTATTTTGTATATAACTTTTAAAGTCTTTGTATCGTAATTATAGCAACACTTTATATTGGAAATGCTCACTTGCTTATTTCTCAAAACTTTTTTCGTTTCGTTTCAATTATGATATGAATGGAGGTATGTGATATCTACATACCTCTATCATGCCAAACGGATCCGTTCTCTAGGTGGTCGAAAACGCTCAGATTCTTGCACTGGACAAGGCTAGTCTGAATATCAGGAGAATAGCGGAGCAGCGCCAACGTCACTTGACAGCTGTCTACCGATTTCTTCATCATCCTGAGTCACGGCTCCGTGGCGTTCTGTCCCAGCTGGCAGCAGCCTGGGCGAGGTGCGAGAGTCGTTAACGAGGAGCTAACGATGGCGAGTCGTCGTGTTAGCTAATTGCCTCTCTTTACTCACCGCAATAATCTGCCAGTGAGACACCAAATGCTATCCACAGAAGGAATTGAAGAAAATATAACACTATGTCATGTCAAATACAAACATTCATTATCATCAATCTGCAACATTCATTGTTTTACAATGGTGGGAAGTACAGGTTTTTTTCAAATTATTGATTGATTTATTAAACTCGAGGATAGAGTTTCAAATCTGTTCAAACGGACGAACGAAGGTATTTTCATGCTAGCCAAAATCACACAATAGCCAAAATCAGTAGCTCAACCAAATAAGTCGGTTGTATTGAATTGCTGAATTTCAGGTGAGTTACAAAAAGACAATGGTAAAAACGTGAAATTAAAGGCACTGTTCGCGGTAAACTTCGTCCTTGAATTTTTCATGACAAACGCTTCTCGTGGCTCTCAGAAGCAGAACAGCGTCGAAAAAACGGGACGAAAAGCTACCCAGGAGCCGAAAAACGGCTTAGAAAAGTGGGCAAACCCCGCCGCTATGGGCAAGTCCCGCCTCTTCCCGCCCCTCGACGTGAATAAGGGAACACTCGTAATCGTAAGTTGAGCGATGGTTTCCGATCGAAAGCCCCGTTCTTCCCTTCATTCTCAACTTCTCTCTTTACACAGGTCAGCTCGCATACGTTGGCTGCAAAAGACGAAAGTTACAAGCCTCAGACAACTCGTCCACCATTTTCCTTAGCTCAATTTTTGAGGGACCATAACTCCATTCCCAAAAGGTCTTGTACGATTCCAGAAGTATCATTGGAATCAGAACGGGGCCGGTTTCACGATAGGCAAAAAAACAGAAAAGCGACTTTTATCGCGAACAGTGCCTTTAAAGAAAAGAGGATAACAAGCATGTGTTTGGGTATGTGTAATAAATAAATAAGTTGAGGAATAGGGACCGAATCGAATATAAATTCAAATAATTTTATTATTTGTGTTCTCTTTTCGAACCGAATAACTATTCGGAGAGTTCATTCATGAAAGTCAAACATCGAGTATTCTTTTTTACGAGTATTCATATCGGGAATCATTCGGGATTACCTTACCTTGCCTTAAACGGTTGGCTTTCGCCTGACGCGGTCATTCCGCATCTTCACCGAGGTGTGCCGTCCTAGTAGTCAGCCGTGTCCATTTTTCACGTCTTCAGCCACAAATTTAACACAATCCATCCATTGGTCGCTATTCCACTTCCTGCGAAGTAAAACATCGCGCCTGAATTGCCTTTCAATGCCGAGTGATTTTAAACCCTCCTTCACTACATCTGTCCAAAACTTTCGTCTACGTCCAGGCGGCCGTTTCCAGACAGGACTTGGAAGCATCCCTAGAGCGTGTTGAACAAGACGATCTGGCGGTCTCCTCGAAATATTCCCGAATAGACGAAGACGACCTTTCGTTGTCGCTTGAGATGGCGTTGGGAGATGTTGGCACCTCCCTCGTGTCAAACGTTGATGTAAGGCGTCAACCTCGTTGTAGAGATCTTCGTTGTGGCACATCCCCGTCCAGAAATATCCGAGAAAACGTCTGAACAGCTTCCTCTCAGTGCAATCCAACCTTTCCATCTGCGTCTTCGGTGCTGCCCACGTCTCCGATGCGATTAATTCATTTGAAAAAATGAGAGACTATTCCAATAGATTCATGAATTTGAAAAACTGGAAATCGTGCTGGATGTTCAATGGTTAATCAGTGAGCCTTTTGCGTGCGACATTTTGAGATTGACCCCGAACAACACAGATGTGCACAAGATCGTTTACACTGTATAGCAGAACGACACCACTTTGCCATCATGGAGATCGTTAAAACTACAGAGAAGAATGACACTACTGAGCCTTCTTAACCGTTAGGCACAATGGTGTACTCATGTCACTGACCCAATAGGTATATAAGGAAGTGAAAGATCATCATAACTATCGTGTGCTCAAATATGTCTTCGCTGCCATTCAACATTTCTTCACTACTCACCCTCGACGATGAAGAGCCCCGAGCTCCACCGCCTCCCCGCTACTATTTCAGAGGTAAGCAAATATGGCGAGAATTTGGTGCTCATATATAGGCTACCAGACTCTCGACTGTGCTACGCATTCTACCTCAAGAGCAAAAAATATGCCCATGAGATCCACCGATGCATATAGTCCAGAAAATGAGGAAAAATTGTTCACGTAAGGGTATGTTTGTTTCTTCCCAGTTTGTTATAAAGAAATCCACTTTTGAATGAACGACCTATTTGGTTGAGCCACTGATTTCGGCTATTGTGTTGTACAGCTTGAAAATAACTTCTTTCGTCTTTTTGAACAGTTGTGAAACACTTTCCTCGAGTTTATCAAATCATTCGAAAATTTGAAAAAAACCTATGTTTCCTACCTCTGTAACACAATGAATGTCAAGGAATGTTGATCATAAATGTTGGTATTTGACATAACACAGTGTTACAATTTCTTCAATTTCTTCAGTGGATAGCATTTGGTGTCTCACTGGCAGATTATTGCGGTGAGTAAAGATAGGCAATTAGCCAGCGCGACGTCTCGCCATCGTTAGCACCTCGTTAACGACTCTCGCACCTCGCCCAGGCTCCTGCCAGCTGGGGCAGAACGTCCGCCGCCCCCTGAGTGACATGGTTTCGAAGAAAGGCACTGAGAGGTTCAAAAATCTGTCTGCTCTTGAAGAACGTCTTGTAGGAAGGCTCTTGTCCAACACGACCATGTCGGTCAATCAGGTCCGAGCCGAATGCTCTACGTCGGTATCCAGAGTGGCCGTGTGGAGGGCGATCAACCGCAACCCAATTGTAGAGCATCCTCGTATGGGTCCAGTAGCGCACCTCACTGCACTGCCTAGGACTCAAACGCTAATGTCGGACAGGGGACGAGATTCTCATGCCGTAAAATAGCGTGTTTTGGTGTGTCGATTGCGTCCAACACTACTCACTCTACGACATCATGGAATTTTTTGCTACCTCGGAGAATTCATTCCTGGACTTCCTTGTTTTAATCTAGAAGAAAACGTAAATTACATGATAATGTACATATAAGAAGATTAAAGTAACGAAGCATTTCCAATTTAGGTCGAGTTTCTGTGTGTACAGGCAAATTAGAAGAACAATGTTGTACATTTTTTTCATAATGTCGTAGAATGAGTAGTGTTGGACGCAATCGACACACCAAAACACGCTATTTTACGGCATGAGAATTTCGTTCCCTGTCCGACGTTAGCGTTCGAGTCTGCCTAGGGCCGCACGGCTTCAGTGCACTGAGAGGAACATGGCGAATGACTGGTCTAAGAAGAGCAGAACATGTGCTCAGGCTTCATCTGGGTGAACATTGTGGTCAGACGGTCTTCTCAGACAAGAAAAAGTTCAAGTTGAGCGGACCTGAGGGGTACGCACACTACTGACGAAATCTCCGCAAGGAGCCGGGGTGATTCGCCAGGCGGATTTTTAGTGGAGGAAGTCCAACGGTATGTTGTGGCCTCGATTCTAACGGTGTCCTCCAGATAGCCTTCGATTTCTATAGAAGGAAATCTGGGAGTACCAGGAAGTGTTGTGCTCGGTTGTGTTGTGACCGTTCCTTGCTCGGTTTCAGCAAGATGAGCTCACCTACCAGTAAGACGGTGCTGACATCCATACGAGTCGCTCAACTAGGACTTGGTTTGAGCAGCATGGGCTCTCCGTTATGGCGTCGCCGGCGTGCTCACCTGACGGTAATTCAATGCAAAACGTCCGAGTGGTCTTGCCTCGCCATATCTATAGTGGATGTAGGACGTACGATTCACTGGAACACCTCGAGCGAGCTGTAATCGTCGCCTGGAGCAACTTGGACGTGGAAGTGTTTGGCCGATGGTTGAGCTCTATGCCAAAGCGAGTTTTTAGGATCATTTCTGAACAAGGCGAACGGAGAGACTATTGAAAAGTCGTTACAATTAGTTTTCCCGAATAAGAAGAAGAAATAGCGATTAAATACTGAAAGTGTTGCTATAATTAACAAACAAAGACTCTAAAAGCTATATACAAAATAGATATGATTTTCTGATGGTCTTCGGTAAAATTTTGTCAACAGAGGTCTTTGGATACGCGGATTTGAATGGTGACAACGACGGTTGATGAAAGTTTGCTCGAAACTGCTATCAGAGCTTTGAGTGTGTTGCTATAATTATGGTACGCATGCTGTATGCTGTATGCATTGTATTGGGTTGATGCATAATTATCCGGCGTGTGTCTCGGCTCGTTTTTCATCTGTGAAAAAAAAAGTTTGGTTTGTTTTTCATCAGAATAATCTTCTCATTGCTTTGGAAAAATGCGTGTAGAAACCATAGTCATAGTCGCAATATTTTGCTCTGCCACTTTGAGGAAGGATAGAAAGCAGCACAGTCTGTTCGCGATCTCAACAAACTTTTTGGCAAAGGAACAATCAGCGAAAGTCAGTGTGGAAGGTGGTTTGCTCGTTTCAAATCAGGTGATACCAGCTTGGAAGACAAGCCAGGAAGAGGTCGGCCATTGGATTTCGACGATGAGGCTCTTCTGGAATCCGTCCAAGAAGACGAGTGCCTGATAAACGAATGCTGTCTGAAAATTTAAATGTCAAAAAATTGTCTCACGATTGTTCGCCTCACTCACTGATTGTCAGCTTGGAAATATGTGAAAAATAGCGGGATGGGTTACCCACAAGCTCTCCGATAACAACAGTTTGAATAAAGAAATTTTTTTGAAAAAACGCCGGATAATGATGCATCAACCCAATATTACAACCGCTTTTGCTCAACCCTTGGCGAACGCACTGCCATTGGAATTGAACTCTGGAACATTTCGAAAAGCTCTCAATTTCGTCTAACAGCGAGGCTGTCAGCCTTTGCGAAAACTAATATAAGGTTGCTTCAATAAAGTTTGCTGCTGATATAATCGATATCGAGAACCCTTCAAGTATGCACCACACCTGAGGCACTATTCATACTCTTCAGCGCCAGCGCAGCACGCGCGTGACGCCCGGACGTGGAGTTAGGCCTATCTTACACTTCCATCGCTGATTGCCGCGATGCCACACTTCGAATACTGGTCGACGTGCGACGCGATCTTGATCGATACTCATGGTAATCATGCCATCGCGTTGCACGGCGATGGTACTCTGAAAGAGGCCTTAGAGTACGAAAACTTGCTACGGGCGTCACGCGCGCCACGCGCTTTCGAAGACTGTAAATACTTCAGCAGCGACGCCATGGCGGAGCAGAAAGAGTAGGCCCTAGTTTCTCCAAACAGGCATGCTGTAGAAGCGTTCACCATCATGGTAACAGAAGTTGGTTCTGGAAGTAATCATTATAGAACGGGATAAGACTGATGTTGGACTAATAATTAAAATGATGAAAAATCGTTACGGCCGTCCCCGCCATGGCGGAGCGGTCGTCACGCGTGGGCCTCGCTGGCGTTGAGGAGTATGAATTGCGCCAAAGCCGCATTTTAAGTTCGATCGTCGTGTCAAACAATAGTATGATAGTCATGAATATCGATTATGGTCGCGTCACAGGTCGATTCTTATTCAAGGCATCCTGTCGTAGCCACAGGAGAACTATCAAAGAGGCCTCATGCATGTTCAGCTTCAACCCATACTGAGATAGATACTAATCGTGGAGGTACGCGGTTCCTAGATTTGGGAAATACTTGATTAGCCATAAAAACTGTTACATAGAAAAAAGGTAAGCTTTTGGATCGATCGAAAACACTCAATCGAAAAGTCATAGGCTGACAAGGAAGAATTCGCCAACCTATATTTGGTGTAGAACTATCGGAATAACTGAATTTTCACTGGCAGAAGCATTCGTTTTTCAAAGATGGGGACATAAGCAGAGAGGAATGAAGAGAATCTAACGAACTCCAAAACGCTCCTTACGTGGACGCGATTTGAGGTAGAGAAATTGCGAATCTCGCATACGCCGTCTAGAAATCGGCCAATAGCGGGCAAGTGGGCGCGGCCACATTATGCTACTCATATTGAGCTCGGACACATCATTTTGCTTCAGTTGCTCATGAAATTTCAAAACCTTTCTTGATTTGTTGCCTCTATAGTGAAATATCGGGTTAGCGTGTCAGTCCAACTCTCTGGCATTAGAGGCGCCTACGGGGATCGTCATGGCTATGCCTCGGCATCTCAAAAAAGCTTATAAGCGATTCCGCCGAAATGCTGCGGTTAGGCATATATTTGGACCACAATCTAGCTTGCAGCCGCGTTTGATGGGGAAGAAGTTAAGAGTCACATTAAAGTTCTCAAATGACAGTTCGAGACTACTCAGATCAATCTTTTCTGGTTAGCGTTCGCCAATAAAGGCATCATCAGACCTTGAAATAATTACAATATGAAATAATACAATTACATACCGGGTACAGACACTTTGAGAGTTGAGGGGTAGCTTGAGCGAGCTGGGCACAGATGCAATAGCGTTGGAATTGAGGATAAGGAGCAGAAGCTAGAAACCCTGCCCTGGTGTGTGCAAGTGTGCTTAGAACTACCCCGAGATGGAAAGGGCTGCGAGCGGGTGCGCGGTGCCACAGTAATAGTCTCAACAGATCATTGAAATCCTCCTTTGCGTTCATTCAGTACCGAGCCTATTTTTGGCAAAAAAAGCGTTTTGCGGCGTTTTTTGCGCTCACAAAGCGCCGCATCGCTATATCTCCATTCAAAACTGATGAAATGAGATTTTCAGGTAGTTTTCGTGTTCCTCTCAGTGAGGAGAATGTAATGGTATGTGTAGAAAGTCTTTTCGACTCCGGTATCCTATTGAAAAATGTGTATTTCCTTCTCAAATTCAGATTGACCATAGGTCGAAACATGAGAAATTGCTGCTGTTATGACCGTCTGATCAGTTCATAACGAGGGATTTTGTGGTGCCAATATGCATTTTTTGATGCACTTGTAGAGTTGAACATTTTATTTTGTACACTACCGTATAGGACTGAATGAAAGCAATCCAGAAATGACTTCAGAATGGGAATCGGACCACTTTGAAGCACGTTATGGCGATGCGGCACTTTGTGAGCGCAAAAAACGCCGCAAAACGCTTTATTTGCAAAAAATCTGCGCGGTACTGTACCTCCTAACCCGATTCATCGGGTCTCTCGTCATAAATAACCCTCTCACTATTAGGATCTCCTCTCCGACTCGGAACACTGCGCGAAGGGCTTTGTATGGCAACAGGCAGTGAACAACCAATGTCGAAGTAAAACGGTCCGAATTTAACGGAACAAACACAAGAACCTATGCATCAGATCAAAAACAAGATATATTCACTTTCAAGATCATTGAGGAAAGTAGAATGCTATACAGTGAGTATAAAACTGTAAAAAACCAACGAACAAACATCATTGTAGGAACACAAAATCCCCTAAAACTGAGAAACCCAAATATAGGAAAAACCGTACCATGAACATCAGGATATAGCCGTAGAGTGAGAACGTCCCGTACTTCTCAAACTCAATAAAAGCACGAAGGCTATCTACACCCATATGAGCACATACACCATAATGCAAATAAAAACAAATAGCCCGAGTGAGCCAGATTTACAATATACAATCTTCAACAAACACTCAAAGAACATGAAAAGCTTCCAAATCACGAAAGCAGCGGAGGCGAAAAACAGTACACCGTAAACATCCACAAAGAGGCTGAACCAGACAAAACCTACCGGAAAGCAAGGCGCCGGACAAAAATAATCCGGGAGAACCATGAGAGTACCTAAAACACAAGGCAAGATCAACTCAAAATAGAATGGCAACCGGGCCACCTTGCATGACCTTTGATCGAACCACTCGAAGCCTCGTCGACTGTGAGCTGGCCCCTCAACCACTGCTCCGGACCATCATCGTCGTCGTGCCTTGCTCGAGAGCACGTGCTGAACTGTCCCTTCTGAACGCATGCAGACTTTGCCGACGTCTGTTGTCTGCCTCGCATATCCTCATATTTCCGTGATAACACCACCCTTGCCGCTTCCATCGGTCTTCCATTTCTGCAAAAAATGCGATAAGCATCACATGGAAACGCAATGTCTGAATCAAATTGCACTCCCTATCCCTACGCCCTATTCAGCCTCTATAACACAACCTCCTGATTAGACCCTACACTGAGATACCCAAACACAAATAAAATTCAAGTCACTGCCTGTGACTATGCCAAAGCCTAGAAGGGAATGTCATTCCCAGAATTTCCCTGCACACCTCCATCCGCCCCTATGGCACCCACAGCGGCCAATAGTCGCTCTACCCAGTACAACTCGTCCGCAGTGTTCCTCGTCTGCGGTTCGATTCCGTCGTGAGACGAGTACTTTATCTCTTATTGCATTCGATGGACTTCCCTCATTTCCATTATCTTTCTCTCCAGCGGCCGTATCATATGTTAATGGAGAACCTCCACGTCGAAAAGAGGGGCGTCTTCTTCTAGGTGTCTGGGCCAGCAACAATTCCCCGGGAGGTGGCAGCTACCGGCTGTCACTGCGTGGTGACAGTGTCAATCAGTGATTGGCTATCGATGTAAACACGCCGGCATAGAATTGCTCAGGCGGCGTCCAAGTTATGTAATGACCGTTGTAGTCAACCAACTAGCAGCAGCGAGCGTTGTTTTGCGAGCTGGCTGACTGCAAGAAACGAGTGGTGACTTCGCTCACCGCCGCAGAGGAAAGAGAAATTTCTCGCGATGCGAAGAGAATTTTGGTCGATACCGCGGACGTGGGGTCGTGCACGTCCAATGGTGGCGACTTTTTGAGAAAAGTGCGCCCCGAGAGAAGGCAGTGGAGCGCTTGCGAACCGACCAGTCCGCTGTCCACTTATCACCACATCACCGCAGGGCTGCCATTCTCGCTGGTTAGGGGGCCAAGGAATAATTGCACCCGCCGGCTGGCAGCCATCCAGCTCCGCTGGCAGTTTTAAGGAAAGACAGGCAAAACTTTTGAAGGTTCAATTGATGATTTGAGGATTCCTGGCAAAGATTGGTGCGAGATTCACTTCGAATTGAACGCAGCTGTCATGAAGGAGCCTCCTTTATAGATTTCACACGCTTTACTACTATTCTGAGCTAAATTTGAGTTTCCTAGAAGTTGTTTTGGCCATATTCGACCAATTTTGGATTTTTTTAAATAGTCGCTCACTGCAAGTAAAAACAGATTCGCCAAGACAGCCATCTAAAAGTGATGGCTGCGAAATCGTTTCGTTCTCGAGAAAAAGCATAAATTTACGTGATCCGCGTGTTCTAGTCACCAAACTCTGTATAATTGTTCATCTGAGTGCGGTTTTTGTCTTCTACTTCTCTAGGAACAATTTCACTACTTTCTATGTGGACTGGGAAGCGTGAAACAGACTGAGGAAAAATAAGTTCATAATTTAAAAGAATCCTTTGAACTCTTTGGTTTACCTTGTGAAGGAAAACACAAGGTTGCCTTCTCGACAATGAGATTTCAAAGTATTGCGTATCGTGATATCGGTGATGAATGGCCATCTAACAAAATAATCTCAAAATCGCTTTTTAAACCTAAAATTCTGTCGGTTCAATGATTTTCGTGGAAAACTCTAGAGTCTCATCAGTCAATGCTGAAGAATTGTTATACCTGAAAGATACACATTGGCACGTTCTCGAAACCCATATTTACGACCGCTAGGCATCTAGGCGTCACCAACCTCAGGTTGGCTGCCTATTTAAAGTCACCACAATCGGGGACTGCTACTGGCCCTGGTCTTACGGTGATCAAAGTTGCAATGGATACGAAGAATTGTGGAGGGAGTGTATGTAGGAAAACTTGAAACGTTTCCTCATATGTGTACATGTGGCCTAGTGGTCTAAGGCGCTGTAACGGGCTTCCGTCGTCTAGGCTCGTGCTGGTGGGTTCTAATACTTCTACGAATGAGAGTTTTGCATTCAACACCTCCCTTCGAGATAAATCTCGTTCCAGGGTGTCAACCATAGGAGGCATCTAGGCGTCACCAACCTCAGGTTGGCTGCCTATTTAAAGTCACCACAATCGGGGGCTGCTACTGGCCCTGGTCTTACGGTGCCTTGAACAACTGCTGTTTCCAACACCTCCAACCCTGAAGGATCTCTTCGCATCCACAAGCTTGTACGAAAGAAAATGTCAGGCGCAGTCATGTCGATACTGCCTCTCAGAACAAATGTGTGAACTCCGAGGTGCAGTATATCTGTTACGGTGTCGAGGATGCGGAGAATGTTATGTCAGCGAAACGATGAGACCTTTGAAATTTGGACTAGATGAGCACCGCAAAGCACTGTCCAACCTACTCAGGAAAATGAAAACATATTACATGTAAAATAAAAGGCCTGAATTAATATACATGTAATATAAATTGGCCAATGTATATTACTTGCAAATTATCTCGACCGATGTATGTTACATGTAATATATCGTTCCCTCGCTCGCAGGCCAAATGTCACACGTAATACATATGTTTTTGATGGTGAAAACATAATACTTGTAACATAAGAGACGATTACAATATACTTGTAATACATCTCCGTCAATGTAAGTTACATGTGAATTATCTCTACTCAAGTAAATTACATGTAGTATAAGTGGAACATAATTCAATTATCTCCAGCAACTGAGGGCCTATGCTGAACACCTTCTGCTAACCCGCACAGCATACGGACCGCCTCATACATTACCGATGAGCGCAGGCCCATGGGATTGACATTCGACAGGTTGGTCACTCGCCCTGGCCGAGTCGTTGATCTCTCACTCCCCATGATTCGTTTTAATCGTGAGGGAGGCTCGGAGGGAGCGATAAGCAATATTTTTGAAGCAAGATAAGCCTATTGCTTCGTGTATGAAGCTGTGGGATCCAAGCTTGCTGCTTCAGTGGCGAGGCAGCAAGCTTTAAGCTCTTGGAATGTCCACGAGAGCTCAAAGCTTGCTGATTCGTACCTGAAGCAGTAGCCAGGAACTTGTAGCTCAAACCCTTAAAGCATCGAGCTTCAACTTGCAGCTCTAATTGAATCACATGAAATATAAGTGTATGTTACATGCAATATAAGTGTATGTTACATATAATATAAGTGTAGGTTACATGCGATATAAAGGTAATATACTTGAATGTCTCAAGTATCTTACACTTTGTGTTACATGTAACATGTTTTCATTTTTCTGAGAATGTCACACGTAATATGTTTTTGATGGTGAAAACATAATATTTGTAACATAAGAGACGATTACAATATACTTGTAATACATCTCCGTCAATGTAAGTTACATGTGAATTATCTCTACTCAAGTAAATTACATGTAGTATAAGTGTAACATGATTCAAATATCTTCAAAAACTGAGGGCCTATGCTGAACACCTTCTGCAAACCTGCACAGCATACGGGCCGCCTCATACCTTAGCCATGAGCGCAGGCCCATTGCATTGACTGTCGACAGGGTGGTCATTCTCCCTGGCGGAGTCGTTGATCTCTCGCTCCTCATGATCCGTTGTAATCGTGTGGAGGATCGGAGGGAGCGACATACAATATTTTCTGAGCAAGGCTAAGCGCACTGCTTCTTGTACAAAGCTGTGGAATTCAAGCTTGATGCTTTAATCATGAATCAGCTAGCTTTAAGCTCTTGGGATGTCAAAAAGAGCTTAAAGCTCGCTGATTCGTACCTGAAGCGGCGGCCTGGAACTTGCAGCTCCAACACTTAGAGCATCGAGCTTCAAATTGCAGCTTTAAATAAGTTACATGAAATATCAGGGTATGTTACATGTAATATAAGTGTATGTTACATGTAATATAAGTGTAGGTTTCATGCGATATAAAGGTAATATATTAGGTCTAGAAGTTAATTTCCGCGTTTTTGTTGTTATTGATATTTTGTAAAAAATAAAATTATTTTTATATAACGAATTTTATGTTATAATGCTCACTGTATTATCAGCTTTCTATTGATATATAACTTGCTTCACGTACCTTATAAAAAAAGTATTATTTTAGTTTCAGAATATGTCAACTTTTGTGCCGGAAAAACGCCATTTGCGGGAAGCTCTCCTTTTCCTTTTTCATCTCAAGAAGAAAGCCACTGACGCGCACCAAATGCTTGCCCAAGCTTACGGGGATGCTGCTCCAACCATAAGAACCTGCCAAGAATGGTTTCAGCGTTTCAAATCGGGTGATTTTGACGTTAAGGACAAAGATCGACCAGGACAGCCAAAAAGTTCGAAGACGAAGAACTTCAGGCTTTGTTGGATCAAGATTCGGCTCAAACGCAAGAACAGCTCGCGGCATCTCTCGGCGTCACCCAAAAGCAATTTCTATTCGATTGAAGGCAATGGGGAAGATTCAAAAGGAAGGAAAATGGATCCCCTATGAGCTCTCAGAACGCAACAAAGAGCAGAGAAAAACAACTTCACAAATCTTGTTGGACCGATTCCAAAGAAAGTCTTTTTTACACCGCATCATAACTGGCGATGAAAAGTGGGTGTACTACGACAATCCGAAGCGAAGAAAATCGTGGGTTAGTCCTGGTGAAACAACAACTTCGACCGCAAAACCAAACATCCACGGGAAGAAGGTCCTACTGTGCATATGGTGGGATCAACGCGGTATACTGTACTATGAACTTCTTCAACCTGGCGAAACAGTTACTGCGAATCGCTATCAACATCAACTAGCGCAATTGCGGCATGAAATCGAAGCAAAGAGACCAGAATGGGCGAGTCGACACGAAAAAGTCATATTGCTTCATGATAACGCTCGACCTCATGTTGCTCGAACGGTAAAGGATACGCTAAAAGAGTTCAAATGGGAAGTCTTACCGCACCCGCCGTACTCTCCAGACATCGCCCCGTCGGATTATCACCTTTTCCGGTCAATGGCGCATGGTCTAGCGGAGCAGCGCTTTCAAGATCGTCAAGATGTCAAAAAATGGCTCGATGAATGGGTGGAGGCCAAACCAGAAAATTTTATTATGATGGAATCCATAAGTTACCCAAACTCTGGGAAATGGTTGTTATTAATGACGGAAATTATTTTGAATAAAAATTTTGTTTAAGTATGTCCAGTTTTCAATAGTGTAAAAAGCGTAAAAAAACGCGGAAATTAACTTCTAGACCTAATACTTGAATGTCTCAAGTATCTTACACTTTATATTACATGTAACATGTTTTCATTTTTCTTAGTAGCCGCCTACCCAAACAGCAGTCTTTCAAAGCACTGTGCGAGAAGACACTCATTGTCAGATAAAGACCCTTTTCTTTTCGACGTGACTGTTCTCCATAAACATCTGATTCGGCAGCTGGAGAGAAAAATAATGTATGTGTGGGAACTAAAACGAATACAAAAAGAGATTAACGCAAATGAAGAACTGAATGATCAATTGAGACTGATACTGTGACATCGCGCACCCGCTCACGGCCCTTTCCATCTCGGGAGTAGTTCTAACTAGGGAATCTCTCAGGGCCATCCCCACCATTTGAAAGATGTTGAATGTTTTCTGGTCAATTCGTCTTAGGATCTGACATCGGATTTTGCTACGAACATCTCTGAACGAAGTTATAAGCGTTCTTGAAGCTTTGCGAAAAGGTAAGGGTCTGAGGTATGTTTGTCACTAGACTTATGGTTACTGTAGGTTACGGTAGGCATAATGTCCATTAACTGGCTTTACCCACCTCAATATTTGGAAAATAAATAAGTGGACATCAAATTAGTGTTCGGCGTCCCAAATAACACCCACAAAGAAAGTTTGAGCCAAGTTTGAGACTTTGACCAAGCTACCGTATACCCACTGTAACCTACCGTAATCTACCAAAAATCGATGAACGGATTTCAGATTCGTGTTTAGCTCTGTGAATGACCCCCAGAGCCACAATTTGAGCTATAGCTTCGAAAATCGTCAAAAGTCGCGATTCGCCATCGAATTCCCCCCCCCCCACCCGATGAGAACTTTAAACGAATCAAGTCGAAAACTTGGGAAAATTGCCAAGTAGACCAGATTCGTGATCAGCGTCCCAAATAACCCCCCCCCCCTCTGGGATAACTTTCAATCAAATCTGGAATTTTTTTGAAACGCTTTCAGAGGTATAAATAGAAGCCCAACCGAAAATCCTCAAGTCCAAAATGCTATCAGTCTGTGCAGAGTTTGGAAAAAGTGCCTTCACCCAAAATTTGCTCAGGGTGGTAATTTTAGGCGCTGAACACAAATATGGGGTCCGTTTCCGGATTTTTCAAACACTAATCCGCGCTTTCGATAGAAAAAGAGGCGCTTAACAAAAAAATTAGAGGCTTCTTGCTTTTTCAAATCTGTATCTCATGGGTTCCCAGCTTATTTTTTGAAAATTGAGAAACCAACTCAGCATTCAAGTTCAGTAACCCTTCATTAAACTTTTTAGCCGAATTCATCCAAGAACTACAAACGTCATGTTCAGCTCGGCTGCAGGAAATACGAACTTTGACAGGCAATAACTTTTTTCGCAGATGTCCGTAGCTGAATCCGAGTTCACATTCAAAGAGGGTGTGCCAGAGGTGACTAGAAAACATTTGTCAGCTTTTTGATCCGGCGGAACACCATGCGAGGTTTCCTAGTAAGAACACTTGCACACACCAGGGCTGAGTTTCTCGCTTCTGCTCCTCATCCTCAATTCCAATGCTATTGCTTGTGTCCAGCTCCTTTTTCTAGTTGATGCTTTGGTGGCTTGGGTTTTACTGAGCAGGTCGGGTCCAACGTGTGGGAATAATTTCATCACTGCCGTTCTCGCTTCTTCTGTGCCCGTCGAGCAACTGGTAATCTTTTTCCACTCTTCGTCTACAGTGGTCTATTTGTGATTTATAGGGTGTGTTGTTTGTTTTTGTTTGTGAGTAAATTCATGTAATTTTACCGTTTAATTTTTTCGGTGCCGTTCACCAGTGAATATTGATCAATGCTGGTTTGTTTCATAACATTTTAATCATTTCGCCATAAACCGCCCTATTAGTACAACTTCTTAGGAGGTCTGATTAGGCTAATAGCTACTACTATATATTATTTAAAGCTCTCAGATTAACCAAAAAATCAAACTTATTAATTCTGTAACGTCTGGTGCGCCTTTTTGCACATTGGCCGTTATTTAATTTCCCCATGTTTAGAACAGGATTGCATCCATGTTGCGCCCACTCCCCCATCCCTAGAATATCCTGGCCACGCCGTCAGACGAAGGGGTTGGAGGAGGACGTTCAGATGATGGAGATACGACTCTTCGTCACGGCACTGGAGGGAGCAGTACGGTGGGGGTTGACGTCTCTATCCATCGTTGGACTAATCATAGATCCATCGGACAGAATCCGTGATCAGAACTTCAATGATTTTTCGACGTTCGAAGTCCCACAAAAGGAATGTTGTCTGGACTGTCCTAATTTTGGCACATAGTTTCTTCGCCTAAAAACTTCTTTAGGTTTCTTCGTCTAAAAACTTCTTTACAGAGGGAAAAATCGGCTATTCGTGTTGCTGGAGATTTCTTGTATTGGAGTCTTGACACGAGCAAGGAAGAAGTTGGGGAAGGAAAATGGAACTAATCGAGAAAAATTAGAAAAAAAAATCGGCAAGTATAGCGGAGTCCACCAAGAGTGTCTAATTTATTTATCAATAAGAAGCGGTCGGCTGGGGATCAATGTGCATAAATCCCATACCAGCACGCTTGATATCGATTGAGCGAGAGCGGTTGTGCTGCAATGAGTTTCATGTTCATTGATCTCCAATCTACAGCTTCTCATTGATAAGTAAGTGAGGCACTCTTGGTGGACTGCACTATATCTTCGGTTTGAGGTTCGTCTCGGCTTATCACCTCAGAATTTCATTTTCATCTAGTTTTTTTGAGTGATGTAATTTTGAGGAAGAGAAGCACTGGTGAACCGGTAACGGTAATTCGATGACGTAACCACTCTTCTGCCCATGCCGAAATATATACTCGCAGACACTACTCCAACTCGTAACCGATAGCCTTCTGGAGGGAATTTCAGGCACTGGTTAGGTTTATGATGGTTACGGATATCATATATCATGCCATAAAAAGCCATATCTCCTTCCTGTACCACATCAGGGGCGGCATGCACAATTGAGAGTGTAAGAATGGGTTTGAGTTTGGTAAGAGTGCCGGCGTCCTTCATAATCGCAGTGTGAGGGCTGGTGATCACGTGACTTTCAGATCTGAGGAGTAGCACAGTGTTCAAATCAGCATTTATCCCATAATAAGTGTCAAAATATGTATTTACGCTGCGAAAAGAACGTCAGCTCCGACTGCATGTGCGTACTCCTGGCACAGACATATTGAGCTTTTGATAGAGTAATAGAGCCTTTTGTGGCTGGGAAAGGAAGGTCAGAGGAACATGTCAGAGGTCAGAGGAAAAAAGTTAAAAGTTGTGAAAATTGTCGTATAGTGTACGCTAAACACTCTTTATTGTATTTTAAAAAATCTTCATCTCTTCGCACTCATAATCTGCCTTTGTAGGGCGTTCATACTTCTTCTGACAATTATGAGGTTTTGAAAACTCAACGAAAGAAGAAAACAGTGAAAGAAGAAAACAACGAAAGAAGAAAACAACGGAAGAAGAAAAGATCACTTTAAAAGCTGATAAAAAAGTTAAAAGTTGTGAAAATTGTATAGTGTACGCTAAACACTCTTTATTGTATTTTTCAAAATTTTCTGTTTTCTGTGTTCTTTCAAATTAGAGTTTCTGTTCTCTGTATCCAAGAATATTTTTCCGCGCATCCCGGATCTTCATGCACACTTTGCCGTCTTGCAGTTTCAACATCGCGGCGCCCCCTGAAAGGTATGTAGTGGCAGCGTTCAATTTGGATTCTCTTGTCTGCGTGCGAGAATAAACGAACATTATAACCTTCTTCCTTGGAAGGCAATAATATTGGTCCATCCTCGCCCGATCAGCTCCTTTCCAACTAGCAGTGAATAAATGTTATGATGTAAGAAGAAGTTTGATACAATGACTTTATTGTTCTCTATCAAGCTCCACCAGCTGTCTGAGTGATGATTTTTGAAGTTGTCGTTGGGTCACTTGCCGTTTGTGTCCTCGTCCGTTTCATCAGATTATCTATACTGCGCACCTGATGGCTTTCCTTCCTCCTTGCTGAGGCCTCGTTGTCGCTGCTGATCAATCAGTTGGTTTTTCTTTTCAAAAGCTATTTATATTGTGCACACGATGGTGTGTTCAGAGCAGTGAAGTGATTATTACAGGATCGGCATACTATGAAAAACAATAAAACAACAACGAGTAATCAAAGGATGAACATTTGAGGAATTTACCTTGGCGATGATGAGCTAAATAGTAAATACACAGTTCCTTCTCGGTCAACTGCGCCATGCAAAGGGGTGCCTTGCAAAGATTAATTGACAGAATTTCATTCACAGGGTGAATACATGAGCTTGACAATCGTTGTTTCTTTTCTCTGATTCTATTACATTTATGTATGGTAAATGTTCTAGTACAAAGTATAAGGGAAAATTCGTCGCCACACAACATTGCGAATTTTCAATAATTTTGGCTCTGATGGAGTATAAACGCACCCAAAGGCACTCAGCACTTAAGTTCTCCACTGGATTCAGCAAGTATTTCGAGGACCACCATGCTTTTCTTGGCATGTCAAGAAACACTACATTGAAAACATAATGATTTGCACTCTTGAACGATGTATGACAACTGATCAAAAGATCAGCGCTGGAGACTTGCAAAAATCACTGAGTAGCATGACGATAAACTTCTTGTACAGCCTAATAGAGTCGTCGATCTCATTGATACAGAGCTTTTGAATCTCAACAGCCGGCAACAACGGCTTCGCTAGGCATGTTCTTGGTTCTTAGCTATGGACCGATAATGAATGATCCATTTTTGTCGCAAGGACGCCATCCGCCACCATTTGAAGACTGGGTGCTATATTAGGCCTAAAGAGACTCACAGCAGCTTCATCGTTTGACGGCTGTTGTCCACGCACGCGATGAGAACCACATGCGTATGTCGATGATGACTTCGAATGAACCTTCATTAGTTCACAAGAGCACTGCTAGTTCTGCTGATACGAGTGAAGTGGTCTCTAACATGTAGACGAAGGGTGGTTGTCGTCGTAAGACCTTATTCATGCTTTCGCGACAGCGGCAAATGCCGCACTTTGAGCCACGACAAAACCACCGTTTTGCGGTAATTTGCCGCGAACCGCGCCGCCGGCTGGAAACGCCGCTGTTTATCGTGCGGGGACCTACAGCAAACTGGGCATTTTGCCAAATGCCATCCCGGCTGTGTCGAAATCAGCTGATTTCTTCTCAGTCATCGGTTCGATTCGAGCGCCGTCAGAACGAGGTCGAACCGTTGAACCGCTCTGGCTCGAAACGAAAGAAGGGGCGGGGTCAACCTGAAACGTGGCTTGTTTGTTTTGAAAATGACATCGGTCGACATCTCAAAGCCGGGATTGCAGTCTCGATGATTTCGAAACTACTCCGTGGATCGTTCGTCGGTTCACCTGAGTCATGCCATTCTATTTTCGCAGTTATCTCAACCACCTTTACGAGCGCGTATGCTGCCTTTAACAGAGGCATCACGATAATATTCGACTAACGAATCGAAGGCGACAGATGTTTGAACGACCGACAGTCAGAGTTTAAGGCGGGGTACATTCTTACAGCGACGTGCAACGCGACGCAGTGTTCACCGTCAATATTGCCCGGAAGCCGATAGGCCTTATGCGCACTGTCGCTGTCGCTATTCGCGTAGTTGTTTTGCTGCCGGCACAACTTCTTTTGGGGTAGCCAGTTGAATAGTATTTAGCGCAGAACACGAACCGACCTCTACAAACCAATCTGTGCTGATATCCAAGTGTCTATAGTACCATTCATCGACGAAGTCTTACAATGCTTGTGACACCATTCATCAACTCCTTCTTCGACTTGACTGCGAAAACGCAAGTTTCAAAAAGGGCGAGAGAGAAAATAAATAGAGACATTCTAAACATCAATGAGAAATGAACAGTTGGAGGAAGGTTTGATAAGTCGAAACTGCCATTTGGACTCTAAAGGTCGCTGTTGGAGGCTTCATTTTACACACGATTGGTCCATATGTACCATGCCTTTCGAGTGCACAATGTGACAGTGCATCGAATTATTTTTGCAAAAGCAGTTTTTACTGTTGTTCTTGACTTCACGTCTTGCAAATAAGCACTGACGTTTGCTTTCAAAAAGGAGGTTTCCCCATTAATCTTTCCCATATATCATGGTATAATCTGCCCCTTCCGGCAAGACAATCGTGATTTTCTGTGTGGGCAATAGTTTAGGTCCGATTACCTTCATTTAAGCAGTCTTATCTAGTATGCACCGTTGCTGTTCGAAAAGTACAGTCTCGCGCTTTTTAAAATCTATTGCATGCCCACACTATCACCAATTTGAAATTTCCACACTTTTTTGGCTCTCGCCCTTCTTGGAGTTTTACATGGAAAACGGAGACGATAAACTCATAAGGAAAAGATTAATTATTCCCTTAAATTGACAACAAAGATCAACCTCTGATTCACTGCATATTGAATTTAGAAAAATTCTGTAGCACCTACGGTAGCTCGTATGGCAGAGATACCATCTAGCTCCAACAAGTGCCAGCTAAAGCGTCGTTCATGCTATTGTCGTCAGCCGGCAAAGTGCAATCCTATGATATCGATCAATATTATAGAAACAAAGCCTATGTTTCCTCTGTTCCCAAGGTTAAGCACAGCGCTGCGGAAAACTGTCAAGAAGTACGACTACTTCCCTTTGCTGGCCCTCAACCCCTCGAACGAACACACGACTCCAAAGTTTCGAAAAAAAACGGTTACACAACTGCAGAGTTTTGTTTCATTCCAAATGTTTGAAATTTCGCTTTTGGCACACATGGGGGTGGGTGATAGGGTGAGTTGGGAGGCGAAAAGTTCTCGCAAGCACCTTTATTTCGTGTTCTTTAGGTCACAGGGATCATTTCGATACCGTGTTTGCGGGTACGTTCTTCTCTATTCAATTTCGGAAATCCGAATTTCACGCAATTTTTTTGGTGTAGAGTTCGGGAGTTTCAAGTAGTCCATATCCCTACTTCCATAGGAGCTACATTCCTGCAGACAGTTTTTGGGAAAGAACGTATTGGATAAGGGAATAATCCACTGAGTGATCGATGTTCCGAAACATTCTAGAATCTTTTTTTCTCTGTGCTGTCCTCACTGCTTGTACTATTTCGTATTCTAAAACTTTCTTCCTGTGTGTAGAATGTTGTGATAAGCCTACACGAATTGTTTATGGGCAGGCCTTTAATGTCACTGTTATGTTCTTGTGAATTGACTTCGACTTTGACGGATCGTCCTCATGGATCTTGCGGGCCCCAGCACAACTTCCATTCGTCTCCTCTAATAGTCGTTGGCCATGATGGTGGTCTGTTTCGTCTTCCCATTTGATTACGATCATTGAGCCTGCTAACAAATGTTTCGCTGCCGAGGCAGCTTATTACCAGTTTGGGGTTGAGACTGTTGTCCTTGCATAACTCAAAAAAAGCCTATTGTGAGCAAAGCCTTCAATGAAGGAGGTCTGAGTTTGACAACGCTTATCAGTTCGCAACAGAAAAAGCGAATCCCAATTAACTCCGCTCGTGCATCAATGAGGTTTACTTATGGTTGGATCTGTGATTGCGATATTTCTTAAAAGCCACTCAGACATATTCTCGATTTCGTAACTAAATTTACTCTGTTCCTTCGCGCGCTTGCGCGGAGCGAGGGTAGAGACAAAGAAAAGTGTGGGGAGAAGGAGACGCAGCATACGCGCGCAGACGCACTCGATGGACGTATATAAACTTCACCAAGAAACAGAGGATAAGTTTTCTCATCTGAAAATACGGGGCATTGATGGCAAGAGTTGCAGTCCAGATTGCAGTTCAAACATAGGGCAACGTAGATCGAATCAAAAGTCAATTACACCGCCCTCGATAGATTGCGTGGTCGCGCACAAATACCGGATTAAAAAGAGATATCCTCTGGTTCGGAGCCAAATTAACTCTGTTACTTCGCGTACTTGTGCCGAGCGAGGGTAGAGACAGCGAGAAAGTGTGGAGAGAAGGAGACACAGCATATGCGCGCAGACGCATGCGATAAACGGAAATAGAGATCGCTCCGAAACAGTGGATACGTACGAGGAGGGAAACTTTTTGTTGTGTTCAGCCTTCTCCCCTTCTTGCTCCCTTCGTAGACTCTTCTTTTGTTTAGGACATTTTCCGTGGGTGATCGAGCATAGCCCTTCGGGGACCGAAATCCCCGATTCCCGTTTGTGCTCCTCTACTTGGCTACATGGAACGTCTGGGCTGGTCTTATAACTCACGTCAGTTCCCCTATAGCATCCGTGATACTGTATTTTGTTCTCGGGTTTCATTTGTTATCTTGTCGGTAAGTGTTGTTCGTTTCATAAGGGGTGTTAGTCACTCATGTGCTGTGGTGCGGACCAAGTGTTGAAAACACTACCTACTGTGCTTCTCTGGGCCAAATTCCGGTCCGCAATTGCGACTCGACACGCTCTGTGGCGGCCGCGCGCATCCGAGTCGGAAGGGTTTCCAGCGCAGCAGCCGCCGATCTGTTGACTCTAGGTGGGTTTTAGAAAATGGAAAGTAAACAAAATTGGAGAAAACTGTATTTAAAAGCAATATCGAGTCGGCTTTGGCGCTGGAAACTCGACTGAATCCAGCGCCTGCGGCCGCAAAGCGTGTCGAGACGCAACTGCGGACCGGAATTTGGCCCAGATAAGCACAGTATATATTTTTTATATGGTTTCCGTTTTCATTTTAGTCCGACACATAGACCAGGCAGCTGGCCGTGCGGGGTTGGCAGCCTCACTGGAGAATGGGGTTTCGATTCGCGCAGGGTCATCTACCGTAGCACCACCATCCACTCATCAGACTAAAATGATTGCGCGAACTCTAAGAATGTTACTTTGCACTAGACACCTTTCCAAGTGTGAGATTTCATCTCCTCCAAAGAAGCCAGATTTAAGCGACCACCACGGGCCGCCTCCCCCCCCCCCCCCCGCGAATAAAGAGAAATGCAAGTCGGAGAAAACTCGTCCGCCAAATTCCTGCCTTTAGTATATAGGCATGTTTCAAGGGCCATGACTCTGTTTGTAGGAGGCATTGAACGATTTCAGAGAGACCGTTGTAATCAGTGTATTTGTATGTGAAGTAACATATTTTTCTAATCAAATCCAAATGTCGAAGAGATGAGATCCAAAGATCCTACTTTCATACTCCGGACTTCTTGTCAAGCATGCGGTCAAGATTTTTCGAGCAATAGGTTGCTTCATGATCAATTTCTTCGTCCCTCGCATTCTCGGCAAATTTTCAATCATGTCCACTCATTTATATAAAAGCTAATGAATGGATGATGTGGACAAACGTGTTACTGGTACGATATCAGAAATGGACACGTATTTTTTTAAGACGAAACTTTTTGGACTGCCGCTGATCATCCTCGAAGCGTTGAGTGGGGTTCGAAAGCTTGAGTTAGCCTTCAGCTCTACTCGAATGAATTGTTTCAGTACCATAAAGCGCACTGTATTCAACACAAGGTGCACACCCACGCCGCTTCGTGGCGTACATGTGGGCGTGCTTTAGGATCTATGGATTATTTGAATTGCAGAGCAGTGCCTCGCTGTGCTAAACAGACTTGAAGGCACGTGCAACATCAGGAGTAAAATTTGATATTATGGCCCGCCCACCGTGAATAGCAACCCTGACGAGCGCGAGATCTCAATTCGCTCTAATGAGTCAGAAACTTCAAGGAAAAAGTCGGCCCAGCCCTGAAAGCCTAACTGCGCACACCGCCCCGGAAAGGGAACCAAAAGCTTTGTTATTGTACATTTTGCTTTTCAGTCACACAAACTATTTTTTTCCGTTTGCAAGAATCCTTTTCGGGGTCCAAACGCTTGATTATGCTTTTAGGGTGTTGTGAGGGGCCGACTTTTTCCGTGTAGTTTCTCACTTATTTTATCGAATTGAGATCTCGAGCTCCGCTGGGTTGCTATACACGGTGGGCGGACTATAATATCAAAATTTACAACTGAGTACCGCAAAATTTTTCGCAGAAAAAGCATTTTGCGGCGTTTTTTTTGCGCTCACAAAGCGCTGCATCGCCATAACTTGCTGGTCTGTGGTGGTCCGATTTCAATTTCGAAGTAATTTCTAGATTGCTTTCATTGAGTCCTATACGATAGTGTTAGAACATAATAGATTGAACTCAAGAAGTGTATCGAAAAATGCATAATTGCACCAAAAAATCCCTAAGTATGAACTGGTCAGATGATCATGGTAGCAGAAATCTTCAATATTCTGATCTGTGGTCGACATGAATTTTGGAAGGAAATACAACTTTTTCAACAGGATACCGGAGTCGCAATGAGTCTCTACATTTGCCTCACTGAGAGGAGCACGAAAACTACCCCAAAATTTCATTTTCTCAAATTTGAAGCGATATATGGCGATGTGGCGCTTTCTCTGAGAAATATTGCCAAGACTCTTCCGCTACTGCCGCACGACTCCATCGCGATCCCGGACCATCCCGCGACTCCCAAGCGACCCTGGAATCTTCCGCGGCTTTGCCGCGACTTCCCCGTAGATCACGCTTTTGTTACTTTACTGGGACTCCCCCGGAACTCTTCCGCGACACTACCGCGATTTGGTCCATAAAGAATCGTACGCGGTTCTGCCTCGCATCTTCCCCACAACTCCTCCGGCGTCAAACCGGAGAAGTTGCGGCAAAGTCGCGGCAATATTTCTCGAGTTGTATGAGCAAAAAACGTCACAAAAAGCTTTCTTTGCAAAAAAATTGCGCGCTCCTATATGTTTTCACGGGAATCAGTTACACTGTGCTCAATCAAGCTCACGCAGGGAACTTTTGCAATGCGATGCATAACCCATCACAGTCTGAAAGATTTGAAAGAGGAGAATCTGCGGAGAAAGTTATGTTACACTTCTCGATGATTTGGTGAACTTTTCGGGGTAGATTGATGTCCTGCTCAGTTCTTGAGCTCATCCCAGAAAGCTGTCTCTCCAGAAAGTGATTACGAATGAACAGTTGAAGCAATAGGCACAAATGAAGCTAAATATGTGCAGTAGAACAGTACTCAGAACTGATTGTTCTCTTGTTCTTCCATTGACACGGAAGCGAGGTGAAAGAACACCGCTGCATACGTCTCAGGCAAACTAGGGATCGGAGCGCCGTAGAATACGTCAGATATGGATCGGGCTGGCGGACAGCCGGTGCACCTGCCGAAAAAGCCAGCGCTGGCTTTTGGCCGGCAGGCTGTGCGAGCGCAGGCATTCAGCCGGCACCCTGATGAACAAATTCGCAGGTGTGCTGAGGCCTCATTGATCGACATTTTCTTATCGACTTCTGTTAACTCGTCATAGCATTCTATCTCTCGTACGTTCTCATCACGCGCCCTCGCGCTCATTTAATGTTTGGTTTACGTGTTCTGTGTTTTTTACACCATTCGAAACTGAGGTGTCGTTTGTATTCTATCTCTAGGAAGCCGCGTTGCAGTTTTTTTATTTTCTCGCTATCTTCGAAGCGAAGCGGTTGTTTCCCCATTATCATCACTTTGTTTTCTTGAAAACAACCATTCGGATCTCATGATGAAGCTATCATAGCAGCGTCGCGGCTTCCCCGCATCCAGAGATTGACGATAAGTGTTGCGCGAACCACATAAGACACTTTTATCATCTGTGTGATTTGCTTAGGAAGACGCAGCTACGCGGCATTCATGGCACAAGCGGAAGCGAAGATATCATTACCTCATCAATGATATCTTCGCTTCGGCTTGTGCCACGTAGGAGTGTGACGACTTCCTGCGAAAATGACACAGACCCTACCACATCAATGATGATTATTTGAGGAAATTTATAGTTTGGTATTTTCGGTTAGTTCGGGAATCTCAACTTCTGATTTTTTCGAGTATTTTATTCATTTGTAAATTTCGATTTTTTTCTGAAAACCATTCACTCGGTGAATTCGTATTACAAGACTTTGATACCCTCTACAAAACCTCAAAATTCACGTCACTTGGAGCGCGAGCGGCGCGCGCGACGCCTCGGCCTCCATCTGCCCTACGCTCTGTCACTGTCTCTAACCTCCGCTCCACACCAGCACGCGTAGGAACCATGTGAATTTCACCGTTTTATAGCCTGTACGTGCCCAAATTTGAAATATTCGGTATTCCAAATTTTCGATTCATTCAAGAATCTAAGGTATTCAGTTTCTTCAAAGATTCTTTTTACTCAGGAATCTGATATACCAAACTTTTTGGGTATTCGATTATTTTGGGTGAACACCTTCAATTTTTCCGCCACTGTAGAGAATTTTCAGAGTACGTATAAATTAATCGGAAAGAGTTTGAAATCTCGAATTTTTAATTGAAATTTCGGAGGAATTTTCCGAACACCCATTTAAATCAATTCAGGAGACAGCTTTTCGAAATTCGGTTTTCAGAACGATAGTACGCAAAAGCTTCTAGAGTATTTGCAGCTTTGAATTGGGAAGATTTTTTTTCGAATGCGGGGTTCACGATAGACATCACTTTTGTGTTCTCCCAAATATGCGGAAGTTCTAGGGCTCCATAGGGTAAGGTAAATATGCCTAAAAAAAACAACAAAAATAAAAACATGCCGTGTTTTTGCGTTAAATTAGTATTGACTTCTGAGAGTGTCAGAAATGACCGCTGTGAGCAAATTGTACCTATCAATGCAAACAAGCGCTATAGCTCAATTGACAGTACCTCCTTGATTTGGTGATTTGCTATTACTACTCCGCCAACGCGTAGCTAGATGCCTCCCACGGAAACCAGAGATGCCCAGAATTTCGGAGGCATCTAGTCTGATTTTTACACGAGAATTTACGTAAGTTACGGAAAATTTAGCCTCAGTTGGTGAAATTTTAGATACAGCGCCCGCTAATTCTACGTAAATTCTCGCTACAGCACCCGCATACTCTACGCTTATTCTCGTTGCAGCACTCGGTCGATCGACCCACCCAGTCCTGATCCGTACTAGAAAGGCGATCGAGCTCATCGCCGTTTCTTCCCCACGGCCTGCAGCATCCCAGCGGCCAAAATTATCCCTTGCAAGGTCTTCCAGAGAGCGACATGGGGTATTTCTCCACGACCACCCACAGAGAGTCAAGTGATCCGTGGGTTGACTGTCCAAACAATGTTCAAACCGCATCCCTGCGTTCCGCGTAGTCAACGCGGGTTTGAGATTGCATTTCAACACAGGCTGTCGCTTCCATAGATTTTCACTACAAAATTACAGCGAAAATATGCGGGGTTAGCTTCGGAGAGATCAAAGTTTCGAATTTAGCCTTCGTTTTTACGTAGAATAAGCTCAGAATTTGCACCCTTGTAGCCTCGACACAAGAATATGCAGGTTTTAGCTATCGTAGCCAAAACCCATAGTTTACCGCTACATGGAATGGGGCGGCGTTTCAGGCCGCGCCCTCGGAGGCATCTAGCTATCGTCAGTCACTGGATGAAGGATCGCCGCGACGCTGCTTGGCGGGAAAAATGGCGCGATCAATAGCCATTCTTCCCTCGTTTTCCCGCGTGCAATTTTTCCAGCCCAGCAGCGTCGCGGCGATCCCTCATCCAGTGATGGACGATACGCGTTGGCAGAGTACATTCTCAAGTTTTCATTTGTTCACGTCGAGCGGGCAAAAAGGGCTTTGAGGCGTTTCGAATATATAAAAACTTGCTTGCAATCTTATTTTTGCCAATCCTGGCTCGTTTTCTGCCGTTCTCGCGACACTAAGGCATCCTTCATAGTCCTCACCGCAAGCGCGGCACGCGCTTGACGCGCGGGACGAGCGGTGGACTATGAAAGTTTTCACCGCGAGCCACGCGCGGGACGAGCGGGAAGCCACTATGAAATCTTCAGCGGCACCGCCATGGCGGTGCGGGTAAAAGTCGGGCCTCAACTGGGACTTGTACAGAAATTCCTGGCTTGCATTTGCGTATGCGGTGGCGCAGGATATTCCCAGAACTATTTATGTTGGGGTGGACTCAAATCGAGAAGCAATTATTGATTGAAACGGTAAAACCGACACGGCGGTTCGGGCGGCGTCGCTATGGCGGTGCTAATGGACTATGAAAGTTCTTACCGAGCGTCCCGCGCGTACCGCGCGGTAAGAACTTTCATAGTCTACCGCCCTTCACGCGCGTCACGCGCGTGCCGCGCTTGCGGTGAGGACTATGAAAGATGCCTAACAATAAGATCCGAAATTCCTTTTCGTCCTCCAATTCACTGTAGAGTTCAACGATAATAGTGATCGCGAACGCTGCATTTGAGTTGAATTTGCACTAGAATGAAATCAGAGTGGGCTCGAGATACCCGTCACAGCCGGTTGTGAAAGGTATTCAAAACTTATGCAACCTCAGAAACGGTTTTGTTTTCAGGAATTCTTGTCGTCCCGCAAGAGCGCAATTTTTTGCCTACGGAAATTCCGCGTTCAGGGAACAACTGCCGTTGAAACTGGTGTGGATCAGAAGCGTCTCCATCTTCATTCACAACGGTGAAAAATTTCTCCCATATTTCTGACTAAATTTTGCGCACTCAACAATCCTCTCGATTTTCCACTCAGTATGTCGTTGTCTGGAAAGTTCTGCACCCAATAATAGTCAGTAAAGTGTCCTTTGTCCGTCTGTGATCCTTCCACCAGGTATGGTATACCATTCGAAAACATAACTCGTCCTCTATCTAACAGGTTCAACTTCATCTCATAAATGCTCGACCTGGTTCAAGTTTGACTTCAAAATTTAGAGGAAGTTCTGGGCGCGAAAAAGTTCGAATGCCTCTAGTTCTCTTCAATTCCTACTCTTTCTCGTACTGGTCAATGAAAGTGAATATTCCTTCGTCAAATTCCACAATCTATCTGAAAGCATCCTCGAAGCATTAGTTAAATTCTCCTCAAGCCCCATGTCTTCGAGAATGTCGGCTAGATAAGTGGACAGTATACTGACTATAACATTCGTGTTCGACTGTACAAATATACTTTTGAAGCGTCATGAACGACTAAACACTACTGAATTTGAGCAATATCAAATCAAAAATTTTGGTAACTCCGCCCTGAGCTTCGCAAATCCCACTCCCCCCCCAAAACAAACTCGTCCAGACTGATCGTTTGAATACGGTCACTTTAGCAAGTTTCTAAAGCTTCCGACGAAGTGAAATTTCCAATATAAGCTGTAGCAGTACTGGCTTCGCTAGTTCAAGCGTTTTGTCCCTTCAGCCGCGCGGGCATGCTGTGGTGTAACTCATCCACTTTCATTCCATAAAAAACAATCCGTCATTTGATTTTTTTCATTCAGTTTGCTTCGATTTTTCTGTGAATTTCCTATACTTCCAGCTCCGAATCTTCGAGTTGTGTCATAGAATCGATATCATTCAAAGCGTATATTTAAGGCATCTTCCATAGTCCTGACCGCAAGCGCGGGATGAGCGGTGTACTATGGAACTTTGCCCACTGCGGCACGCGCGGAAAACAACTCTGAAATTTCTGGCGGCACCGCCAGGGCGACATACACAGAGATTCCTGGTTTGCATTTCCGTATACTGTGGCGTAGTATAGGCCTAAAATTATTTATGTTGGAGTGGACCTAAACTGAGACGCTACTATTGATTCAAACGGTGAAAACGTCACAGCTGCTTGGGCGGTGCCGCTATCGCGGGACTGAATAGGCGGCACGCGCAGCCCGCGCATGCAGTTTTATAGTCCACCGCCCGTCGCGCGCGTCACGCGCGTGCTGCGCTTGCGGTGATGACTACAAAAGATGCCTAATGCAAGTGTGACATTGAGCTCAACTCTACGCATGCAGCTCAGTTTATGCCCTAAGTTTTACAATCGCATCCTATCACACAATTTAATAACAACCAAGCTGCAGTAGGAAATAGAATTTCGGCTCTCAATCCGACGATTGAGAGGTTAAGGGAGCCAGTCTCCATTTTTTCGCCATAGGTTTTGGACCTGCTGTTTCTATGATTCGTAAATTATATGCAGAGTGTTCTCCAATTTTTCCTGAGGGGTCGACGCCCTAGCTGGGAGAAAATCTGGAATGGGTGTGAAATTATCCTTTGACTCCCTCCCACTGTCGAAACTAGTTCTGGACTTTTCTAATAAAGCGACGAGGAGAACATCATCATGTATCGTCCATCACTGGATGAGGGATCGCCGCGACGCTGCTTGGCGGGAAAAATTGCGCGATCAATAGCCACTCTCCCTTCGTTTTCCCGCGCGCAATTTTTCCCGCCAAGCAGCGTCGCGGCGATCTCTCATCCAGTGATGGACGATATGGTATCCGTTTTCATTTTAGTCTGACGCATGGACCGGGCGGCTGGCCGTGCGGGGTTGGCGGCCTCATTGGAGAATGGGGTTTCGATTCGCGCCGGGTGATCCACCGTCGCGACCCGTCCATTCATCAGACTAGAATGATTGCGCAAACTCTAAATAAACTGCCGTATTTTTTTTTGGAAAAGACGGAAACAGTCAACTCTTCCCGACAATTTCCCCATTTTGAGCGCGAGAGGATTCATTAGTGCTACATGGCAATCGAATATTTTTGCATTATTTCAGATGCGCAAGTTCCTCAACGGAATGTGCAAGGTCGAAGGTGCAATGAGGAGAAGATTATACGCCGAAACACGCTACATTCGCTATGATTGAGTTACGAATCACCTTGAATGAATGATGCTACAATTAGTTTCCTTGTCCACGTTGGTGCTTGCGCTTTGAAAGGATAAATAAAAATTTGTTTGAAACTTCTTTCGTTTTTTATTACAATGTTTGGTTTTCTCTCAGATGATTAGAGACTTTTAAAACAGCCGTGTTGTCGAAAGAGCCCGAGAAGGGCCATTAATGGCAGCAACAGATGCACCTTGAAAGCGCCGGTACAATTGCACCGAGGGCGGTAGCAGGGACGTTTTGAAAGGGTTGGAGCAAAGGCACTTCAAAAGTGCCGGAGCAGGGGCATTGAACGCAGCTGCAGGGGCACCTCAAAAGTGTCGGAGTAGGGGCACGGAACGCGTCTGCAGGGCATTTTGAAAGAGTTGGAGCTGGGGCACCAAAGGCGGCAGCAGGGGCGCCTTAGAAGTGCCGAAGCAGGGGCACCGAGCGCGGCTGCAGGGGCACCGAAGGCAGCAGCAGGTGGGTACGACTCCGCCCACTTTGGCTGTCGAAGCCCACGTCCTCGACCGCTCCGACGGCTGTCGAACGGGGCTCCGATCCCCAGTTTGCCTGAGCGTGGACAGTGGGTGTGACAGCCGGGTGTCAATTGTTAACGACGGGTGACGATGACAAATTTCCGTTCACACACACACACACACACACACACACACACACACACACACACACACACACACACACACACACACACACACACACACACACACACACACACACACACACACACACACACACACACACACACACACACACACACACACACACACACACACACACACACACACACACACACACACACACACACACACACACACACACACACACACACACACACACACACACACACACACACACACACACACACACACACACACACACACACACACACACACACGCACACACGTACACACACACACACACACACACACACACACACACACACACACACACACACACACACACACACACACACACACACACACACACACACACACACACACACACACACACACGCAAAACACCAAGCCGCGTATAGTTAGTAGGATAACATTTCCGAGTGGTTGGCGACGATAACCCTATTATTCTAAAGGCAGTGTCCATGATAGAAACCGTCTTGGGTTTTCACCGGAATTTGAAATATCAAAGGCCTATCAGCAATCTGAGAAAAAAACAGGGAAAAGAGCCTAAAGCGGTCTTGTGCGACCGTAATTTGCAGCCTCACACCTAAAAAAAACCATGCTGCATGCCCACTCCCACCAACGACCACTGATTAGAGCGAACAACCGACGAATCTACTTTAAAAAATCCATGATCACACGATTATAGTTTTTTTTTGCAGTTTCACCTCATTTGAGTTGTGTTTTTTCCTTGGAGCAATTTTGTAGTTGCTTGATTTGATAATTGGCCTGTAAGACGGGGAGTTGGCCCGATATCGAGATTTAAAGCTGTATAGGGCCATTTGGATTTTTTTCGAGCTGTTTTTCGACACTGGTATTGTCATGGGCCCCGGAGTTTTTGATTTTCGGTGGAAACCCGAATACGGTTTTCATCGTGGACACTGCCTTTAATTGCCAGCCCCATTCGAACACAAGAGTAATGGGATGGCTGCCGCATCCCAAAATCTTCCATTAGGTTTCATTTCAGAATATATATACTCACTGGATGGCATTTTTGATGCTGTGACCAAATCTGAAATCCATTTTTGGAATGGATCACTAAAGAGCGAGTTCTTCATAAGGGACCCCAAACGGGGCGCTCGGTGCTCTCGCACGCCCGCTGACCAGAGGATAGGGGCGGTATTGCATTGAGCACAATTTCAGGTTGGGTAGAAATGTGACCGATGCTTGCTTTCAACCTCATATTTTCATCCATTTCACTAAACGCAAAGTCAGGCTTTTCTCCAAAACGCTCAAATAACATTGAATACACCATTTCGAAGCGAGATGGGAGAAACTCGCGAATTGCGAAAAATTCGCATAAATGAGAGTCTAAAATCCAGCAGCAATCTCTTGGATGGCACACAATCACACTAAGGCCAATGGTATACATTTGCGACACTCGGTCGCGTCGCTCTGCACAGCCACAGCGGCCGCCTACCGCTCTTTAAATCTGTCGCTGTCGCAGTGCGCTGCACAGCGACAGCGACAGTGGCAACTAGAGGCATCGGCACATTTGTAGTATGTCTGCCTTCCGCGACACGTCGCTGCGACGGACATGCGACAACTGTTCCTACGAGCGCCAGTGCCGTTGCTCCGATGCTGGTTCCGCCACGATTTGTGCTAAATGTCATGACTGTCGCTTATGACAGAGACAAAGTACACCATTGACCTAAAGGGGTCTGCAGAGTTGCACCAACTGGCCACTGGTCACCAAGTGTCAGCCTTGACGCGGCGACAATTTTTTTCCGCACGTTAACGTCGCCGCGTCGATTGCCACTTGCCGGCAGTGACGCAGTGCCGTCTCGGCGTCAAAACACTCTGCGCTGTCCCTTCGTCGCCTTTCACACCGCATCGATCACCCTCGTTGCCTAATGTAATTTCGTCGCTGCGAGCAACGCCGCGCCTTCAACTCTGCAGACCCCTTAGGTCAAGCATGCTTTAGCGTGCAACCATTTTCGGATAGACTAGGCAGAGGTGAGTTTGGTGACGCTTCAACAAAACGCAGGACAGAATGCTTCATTTTGCGAAAAAAATACAGTGAAGTATCTATCTCTGTTATCACTCCACACGTTCGCAGATTTCTTCCTTGGGAACTTCGGCATCGTATAACTTCTCCACTTCATCGGCGAGTCCTCTGATTATATCCCATCTGCACTTTATTTCCGCGGTCTGCTTGGACAGCCCCGCCACGTCAGGGTGCTCCCTTACGCAAGCGGGGACGAATCCCTAAACAGGGTTGCATTATTGTGATCAAATGTCTGATGATATCTGAAGTTTTTCAACCCACTGATCCAGCCAGGTATACAGATGCAGTTTCGAAACTAAGCATTTGAGTCAGTGTGGACGACATTCGTAATCACAAAGATGGAATGCTTTTCACGCTGTCGAATGGTGACACTCCTCTCTCAGAATCTCGTTACTTTGGTCAATAGAACAGACCGAGTTGGCCTTGAGTAGTTTAGTGTGTCTCCAGATAGAGAAGTCGGTAAACTGGTCTAAAGTTTCAGTCGCCAGTTCTTACTTATCAAATTGTGCCGACTTTTTATATTTTGACATGATCAGCCGTTCCGCTGCTGTACGTCCTAGTCGTTGTTGATCGAAAAAACGGCGGCCAGCTTTAGCCAGCCAGAAGCGACCGTCTCGGTCGATGTGCAAGGAAAAGGTGTATCAAAAGTACCGGGTGGGGCGGCTGTAGCCGTCCGTAATCCAATACCTTTCTTAGAACGGGACGTATAACAGTGTTCTGTTGGCCATGTCATCTGGCCGGTTTCGGGTGGTCGCAGCGGGATTTCTCTCATCCTCAGTATGTGGTGTATTACATCTAGTGAATCGACCTGGCCGGCCTAGGCTTGCAACTGCAGGATCCTATCGTTTCTACAGCCAATTTCCCTTGCTTGCTATAAGTTTCTGCTAAGCGGTTACATCCGATCGGCCAGCAATGAATGGGTCTTAATCGCAAGACCCAGGTTTCCGTGGCTGTGCACTGCATGCCCCATTACCAATGTAGTTTAGTATGCTTTTCTGGGCGAAGATAGCTTCCAGTTGTGCACCTATACGTGGGCCGGTCACCGAATCGTCACTATAACTCAAGATCAGCTTTGGTACTTCTGAAAGCTCATAGTAAGTGAGAGGGTCTTAATGAGTCATGCGCCACGAGTTAGAATAAAAACTACTAAACGTGGGCTGGTATATTTGTGCAGAATTAGATAGCGAACGTATTCATTATTAGTTTATTAAATTTAATTGGACAGCAGATTGGTCTTTCCCTTCACGGCACCTATGTATATGTAGGCGTCAAACATATAAACGTTCCTACGTAACAAAAGTTCGAGGAATTTCTCCTTATTAATGACCTCGCTGACCTCATCACCAAAACCTAACACTGGAGCTCATGGACGCCACCCCTTGGCTGTAAAATGGTGGAAGGATGAATCAAGCGAGAAGACCGAATTTCTAGTTTGGGCGGGAATACAAGGCGGAGCGCTTATTAGGCATCGTGATAATATTGGGTCAATGCATACTTATAAAACGTTTTTATTAATTTTTTTTAAAAGTTAAAAAAAGCGTTGTGTCCACAATATTTATATAAGAATAGTCCTCAACATTTAGGTAAAAATGCGTCTCGAAAATCACACTCATATTCGCCATATTATGCTCTACCACAACGAGAAAGGATGGTCGGCAGCCCAGTCATTTCGCGAACTCAACGAACTTTTTGGCAAAGGAACAATCACTGAAAGTGCAGTACGGAAGTGGCTTATTCGCTTCAAATCAGGTGACATTAGTTGGGAGAGTAAAGAAGGAAGAGATCGGCAATCAGATTCTGATGATCAAGCGCTTCTTACAGCCGTAGAAGTGGACGAAAGCCTGAGGCCGTATGCACATCTCTCCCCGCACGTATCCGTCCCGCGAATCGACTCTGTGATTGGTCATCAGACGAAATTGACCAATCATAGATGGCCTTCGCGGGGACGGGGACGCGCGGGGAGAGATGTGCATACGGCTCCTGACAGCGCGAATGCTGGCTGAAGACCTCAATGCCAATCAATCAGCGAGTTCGACGCCTGAAGAAGCTTGGAAAGGTATGGAAATCGGCTGGATGGGTGCCCCACGAGCTCTCTCACAACAACAAAGCTGAACGCGTTTGAAATTTCACCGATTTTCTGCAGCAAAACGAACGAACCAATTTTTTAAGAATCTTGTTACTGAGGCTGGGTCATGGCTTCTCTTCAGAAACGTTAAAAAAAATAAGATCTGCGTTTTTCCAGGTGTTTCCCCCAAATGAATACCAAAAGACGTGCACTGTAAGAAGGCTATGTAGTGTGTGTGGTGGGACAGAAGCTGAATCATCCATTGGGAAATCATTTCAAACGACATTTTTTATTGGTTCAACGACGCAGGTGAAAGGCAACAATGGAGAATTCGTGACAGAAATGGCGAGCGGAATCGAATCCATTGCCAATAACTCAGTCAAAAAGGTGCTCGACGCAAATTTCGATCCGACCATTTTAACAGAGGCACGCGATAGGCATGTGCTCGCCCTCCTGACACGAGAGCGTGCCTATGGTGGGGATAAGGGAGGGATGGTGCCTGTCACGGGCGAAGCGTGCCCCCAAAAGAAGGGGGACGTCCGGTTGTATCGCCGCAGCCTGACCCCGTCGCGACGTGGCGTCGCACGGCTAGGTCGCGGACGAGTAACCCTCCGCGATACGAGATTTGAATCTTAAAGGACGCGCAGACCCTGTTTACTACAATATTATTCTTAACACTCTATTCTGGGTGATATTCACTGTTACTCTAGTCTTCGTCTATGTTTCTAACTGATATTCACTATTATTCTTGTCTTCGTGTACGTTTCCGTCCAAGCCGTGATTTTCTAGACAATTCGCGATTAAATTCGCGTTCTCTAAAACGTGTATTCTATCGCAGAAAGTTAGAAAAAGGCTAGTGCCTCTTCACCTCTAGGTTTAGCAGCAGTTTAGGAACCAGCTAGAAATCGTAATAGGTTTCTAAAATTTTCGAAATAGAATTAAATTAATCGGTTAATTCTTCCAAATGTTACGTTTTGTGTATATCCGTGGATAATTATCGATAATAGTGACGCTTCAAAGCCTCTATTTTTCCAATTATTTCAAGATTGAATTTTGTAATTACAGGCTATAAAACCGCGAAATTCACATAGTTCCTACGCGTGCTGGTGGGGAGCGGAGGTTAGAGACAGTGAGAGAGCGAAGGGCAGACGGATGCTGCCGCATGGCGCGCCGCGCGTGCCTCGAATGATGAAAATTACGACGTTTTATAGAGAATAACTTGAGTTTCTTTTCTTTGTCCGAGCTAAAAAAGGCGGAAAAGAGCGTTGATTAAGGTGATTTTGAAGTCGGAAATCACTAAATTTTAAACAATGTATGTTATCAATAAATCAGTTTCAATAACAATTGATCATGAAAACAATTGATTTGTGAGAAAATTCAGCTTAAAGCGAGATATTGTATACATGATCAATAAAACTCTGATGGAAGAGGGTGGAAGATTTTTTCGTAAGGTGGATTTTTTTAAAAATTTGACTGTAAAGATATGGCCAAACCAACGTAAAACTTTTTGTTTCTTTACACATGATTTCGAAAATGTAATTTTTTTCAATATGAAAACAATCTGATTTTAGTAGCCGGCCGAGTTTGGGCCAAGCTCCCTAAGTTGTTGCTTAGTATTACTACTTCGCTCTGCATATGCTCGCATTTTTTTCATTGGTTTCATACTGATTATTATTCAAGAGAAGGAAACCACATGTTCGACTGGAACGTTCTGGTTGTGGTTGGTGATTTGTTTCTTTTTTGTTCATGTTTTTGAAGGCATTGTTAATTCATTGAATTCGTCACTGTTATTCCTAACACAGCAATATTTTTAAATATTCGACCGCAAGTTTTTATTTGTCTCAAAAGAAGGAATAAATAAAAAATTCTAGGTTTTTCTTCGTAAACAGTGGACAATATTCAGTTCTCGAAAGAGGGATGGAAAACGAGGCTCATTACGGATGTTTTATGAGTGATGGGAATTTCAACAATGAACGATCCAACTCAAGGATAGTTTGTAACAGTTTACCGAAAAAGGGATCGTAAGAATTATTAGAGCTAGAAAACGCCTAAATTGAAAGTTAACTTTCGAAAAAAGGGAGAAAAGAAAAGAGAAACCACAGTCGGGCAATTAAAAAAGTGAGGAAAAGTTGTATTATCGTTGTTTGGCGTAAGAAAAACATTTTTTGAACTCATTTGTACTTCCTTTTTTTATTTTCATTTTTCTGTGCTTTTTTTTACTTCGACTGACGATTCGAGACTCCTCCATTCGCCCTTCGATTTTTAAGTTCATTTCAACGATGTTCTATCAGAGTTTTAATAGTCTATGGAACCTCTTCTCCACCAATTCGAACAATGGCTTTGAAAATTTCCGAAGAAAATGATATTTTTTTCGAACTCATAGGTTCAAACTTTTCCTCTGTATAATGCAGTCGAGAAACTGTTCCATATCCGACTTGAATAAACGTTCGGGTAATTATTTAATTTCATTATCTGATTTGAAAAAAAAACTACTCGTAAATTCAAATATTTTCGAAAAATTCCCGAAAATGATTGAGCTATGTCTTTCTTTTGCAATCGAATATTTGGATCACCTGAATTTAACTGTATGTTTTAGTTTTTTTTTCTCATCAAAGAACTAGCTGTGAATATCAAAGTTTAGGGAATCAGACGCGTCATTTCTCTGCTATTGTTGTCGTAATGCACTAGCGTGGGTAATCTCCCGAAACGCCAATTTTGAAGGGGAACATATGATGCGCTTCTGAGCCAGGACTCAGATGACTGCAGTTGTGGTCAGTTCGATTACCCAAGGATTAGGTGCTTGACCCCGCCTTTCCTCTGGGGGCCCCGCTCAACCACTGGCGGCCCCAGTTGGTGCTCGTCGCAATGCCCGCGTCGAGGGTCGGTGTGCCAGCCGCGTTGAGCACCGGTGCATAATTTTTGAAAAAAAAAACTCAAATGGGCACGTCGCCCGTGCGCGAAGCGGCTACTCCCCCACTGCAGTCACTACGGCTCCCGCGGAGGCCACTACCGCGGGCGACAAAACTTCGGATTTCGGGCTTCACGGCCACTATCCCGACGCCGGCTTTTCAGCGGGGCGTGAAGCAGGTTTCTGTCTGAGAAGGAACTGGATCTGTTCCCACGTCCGCCATACTCACTGACAGAAGCACCAACGGACTACCATGTCAATCGCTCTTTGAATAACTGGCAAACAAACAGCCTACGACGACTTGGATGACTTGGTGGCTGATGTCAAAGCGTGAATTGCCTTCAAGAATCGTGACTTCTTCGCACGTGGAATCGACAATGTTTTTTCGAATAAAAATATTTTGAAAAAAACGTTCAATAGTTATGCAACAACCCAATGATTGAGCCACGAAACGCTTGGCAACAACTGTTAAAACGACCGACGGCCGGAGCTTAGGGTAGGCTTCTTATCTATAGCGACGAGGAACGCGACGCAGTGTTTACCGACAAAGATTGACCGAAAAATGAGGTGACTTACGCCCACTGTCGCTGTCGCGGTAAGTATGACGCCGGCCTAATGGTACAGTCGTTTTGCAGCCGGCAGTCAAGTTCTCTTGGGGTAGCTAGTTTAACAGTATTCAGCGCAGAACACACACAAACCTCTATGATCCATTGCGTGCCGATATCCAGGTGCCTGTAATACCATTCATCGACGAATTTCTTACAAATGCTGTGACACCATTCGTCAACTCCATTCTTCGACTTGCTGGCGAAAGCGCAAACTCCAAAAATGGCTAGAGCCAAAATGAATCGAGACATTCTGAAACATCAATGAGAAGTGAAGAGTTGGAGGAAGAGGTTTGATAACTGGAAACGGCCATTTGGATTTTGACAGTTGCTGTTGGAGGCTTCATTTTATACACGATGGGTCCACATGTACCTTGTCTTTTGAGTGTACATTGTGACAGCGCATCGATTTAATTCTGCAAAAGCAGTCTTAACTGTTGTTTTTCACCTACTCTTTTGCAAAATATACCCTGACCTGTGCTTTTAACATAGAAGCTCACCACCTTCTTATCAATACATAATCCGCACACGACATCTCCATCGTGGTTTGCTCTAAAGAGGATAGTTTGGTTCCGATTAGCTTCACTTAAGCGGTCTTAAGCAGTATGCACTGATGCTCTTCGAAAAGCACACACTCACGTGTGCTGTAGAAAGTAAGACATGCCCACACTATCACCAATATAAAATCTGTACACTACTTTTGGCTCTCGCACTCTTTGGACTTTTATACAGAAAACGGAAAATTTAAAATCAGTTTGAAAAAGAAGAAGATTTGTCACCCCTTTAAATTGAGAGCGAAATTCAAACACAGTTCCACTGAATATCGAGTTCAGAAAAATTCTGTGACACTTACGGTAGCTCCTGTGGCAAAGGCCGTTCCGCTCCACAGAGAGCAAGTCAAAGCGTCATTCATGCTTATTCCGCCGAACGGCGAAGGGCAATCCTATCACATACTTCGTAGAAACATTGTAAATATAAATTGGCAGTAGTAACATCTGTTCACTCGCATTGAGGTTTCAATTTTGGAATGTGAGGGACTGATTGAGAGGCTCCAGGGTTATTACTGCGGATTTTCCGCAAGTCGGGGAAATTTCGCAAACTTTCCATTGTAGGCAGAGTGTGACTTCAATACATTTGAATAGCTTTTGAATTTCATGTGACTGCTCTGAAAATTCACAAAGCTGTTTCCAGCTCTCGGATCAACGTGCTGTAGTGTGGGTGACCATTAGTATTGTAGTTGACCCACACTACGTAGGTAATACCAGTTTTCAACTTTTTCATTAAAGGCAGTGTTCACGATAAATCCTCGATGCCCAGCCTCTTACAGATTATGGTAGGTCAAGAGATTATTGTGACAACAGCGTCTGGAAGAACTGCAAAAAGTGACGGGAAAACGCTTTTTTCCGTCTAAGCGGGACCTCTTGTGTGACGTCGTTTTTGAGAATGTCAGGATTGACCGGTGTGAAGGAATGGAGTCTTTACATGTGATAACGTGATTCACCTTATCCACTGCTACTTATCTAAGCCATTACCCTTGCCGACCGGCTGTTTACGTGTTCAAGCTTCTTTAGAAAGGATTTGTTTGGGAGGCGGGGTGGCACAATGGGTTGACTGGCCCAAGCGATTTTCACTCACTTCCCGATGGTTTTTTCGTGATTCTTTCTTCTTAGTTTTCATCGGTAGGTCCGAAAGCTCACGTTTCTGTGAAAGAACTAGAGTTTTTATCCTGAACACTGCCTTCAATGTATGCCTGTTGATTAGCTGGAATTATTTGTAATTTTTTCGTTTTTCTCTGAAAAATTCCGATTTCTTTCGGATTTTGTCACACCGAGTTGAATTGAAAAATTTTGCGTCTGATTCAATATTTAACATAGGAAATTAAATAATTCAAAATTCGGAAATTCTGAATTTATTTCAGAATTTTTTTGATTTTGAACTTCCTTTTTTAGAGATTTCAATTTTAATTTGGTTTTGTTTCGAGAAACTCGGCTGGTATACAACTCGAAAATTATGCGCGTGCTAATTCAAAGTGAGCTCGCAGACGCGCAATATGCGCGCACTCGATAACGAGATACGCCATCGTTACGTTTGAGCACAAAGGAGTGTGAATTACAGCGTCACGCTGATATGGACGCGACCAGTTCTGCGCTTACTAATAAACGCAGTACCTCGCCGCACCGCGCACTCTTTTCAACGCAACCGCGACATTGAAGTACCATGAAAACTTGCGCGGGTATTTCATCGCGAACTGTCACTTGATCGAGATCGCACGCGCCCCTCACGCGAATAACTTGAGTTGTGTATGAAGGCGCGTTTGTATTGATAACCGACGATGGTGTACCACAACATTGAAGGCGCGCCTAAACAGAGCGGTTAGCCTTCCCATCGAGTCAACGCGCACCTTGAGTCTCGGTGTGCGCACTATAAACTAGCACGCACACTAAGTGAAGTGTTCTGGCACTCTCGCGCCCAATAGCAAAAAAGGTATATAGCTTATTTGAGCGCGCGCCTGCCTTCGAATGGTGTGCCAGGCCATCGAGTCCGCACGCGCCTTGAGCATTCGTGCGCGCACTCTAGATTGGCTAACGCATTAGCCAAATAGTGTGTTCCGACACTCGCTTTCAAAAAGCAAGCGATGGTGTATCGCTCCTTTGAGTGCACGCGTACATTTGAACGGTGCCGCGCCATCGAGTCCGCGCGCACCTTGAGCATTCGTGCGCGCACTCTAAATTGGCAGGCGCGTTTCATCCTCTATTTCAGAGTGAATTTTATGCCGTTGATCGCGTGCGTGTGCATGCGTAAGCTGCGTCTCCTCCCCCCCCACTTTCTCGCTGTCATTACCCTCAAACCGCACAGGGACGCTAAGATCTAACTAAATTTGCCTCTGAACAAGAGGATAGATGGTGTGTGCCGGCAATCTGTCACTAAAAATCAAAGATGGAGCATCGCGCCATTGTCGAGTGTGCGCGTAAACGGCATCCGCGCGTGCGCAATTCGTTGGGTGGTTCTCCTGAAACAGGATAAATTTTTCTTTACTCTTCGCGCGGACCTTTGCGCGCGAAGCATCGAATTTGACCCCGTCTTCTCAATGTTTCTCGCCTCCACCCCGCATACGAAACAGCCATGGCAAATTTGTTCTTAAACTGCCTAATTCCCAGCTCTTGTCCAACTCTTCTCTTGTAGAAGGCGGACGGCCCGCGCTTCTTTCTGTAATGATTTTTCATCAAAGTGCGTTTTGGCTCCGCAGAACTACAGGTGGCGCGCAAGCAGGTGGTTGTCACACCGGGCTAATCAGTAGTTCAAGAGTATCAACACGAGTAAATGAAATCGTTCTGTTACTACTTTGCTTTGATAGGCTCAGAATGTGTTAGGAATAGTGACTGAAGGATGATACAGCTCATATTTTTTGTATGAAGTTAGGCTCGCGATCGGCCATGTCAAATCAAACTTACATGAGGGAAAAGATCTTGGATTTGTATATAACGACAGACTCGACTTCGCGGGTCACATTAGAGACAAATGTAGGCAAGCCCTAGTACGCACTTTTCATATTTTTAGAGAGCTGTCAAGTAGAAGCAAGCCGGGAGTCTTGCGCGCTTACAAAGCACATGTAAGGCCTATAGTTGAAGCTAGTACAACAGTTTTTTGTTCATTCAAAAAAAATATTTATGCCATCGGAAAAAATCAAAACAATTTCACAAGGAAACTAATGGTTAGAATTGCAGGTTTCTTATACTCTCGTAGTCCCAAGGCTGCAACTAAGAACAAGTACCTGGGGCTGCCTCCACTTGAATCCCGACGTCGAGTATCTGACCTATGCATGGTTTCCAAGCTTCTGTATTCATCCAGGTTCCTTCGTCCCCGAGATTTTTCATTGCCGCGACAACCAATACAAGGGGGAGCCATTTCAAAATCACGTTACCTAGACCGAAAACCACAATTCGATCAAAATAGTTTACTTTCAGAGCAGGGAGTGCCTTTCTCAAAGCTACGAAAAATACTCCAGCTACAAATATGACTTATTCTCAGTTTAAGCAGAGAATATCAACCTTTCTCATAGCTATGAGTTATCCTAGTTTGACTGGTATCGACAGCACTTTCGCTCATAACTCTATTTTGTATTTGTTGCACTGTGTTTGTGTAGTTATTTGTTTTTCTTTCGTTGATATGTCTTTTTTCCAACGGTTGCCTTATGTAATCGTAATAAAACGAAACTAACTAAACTAATAATGAGGTGAGCTGAGCAATGGGTGTCAGCAGGTGCGCTGCAATGAGGGGCACCACAGCGCAGCCGCGCGCGCCTGGCAAGAACGTGTCATCCTTCGTATTAGGGTTGTTTGAACCATTTCTTTATTTTCCTTTTTCACATTTTTTTTCGTAGTGCTTGAATTTTGATGGATAGTGTTTTGTGAATAAGAGGTAATACATCGCTGGCTATTTGTCCGGCGAGAGTTTTTTAGAACCCTTCTGCTATTCTCTCAGGATAATCAAGTTTGGTTTTAGCATCATTCTGGTTCTCTCACCGAATTTTCTGTCCTTTTCTCTTTTTTTCATTCTTTGTTTACCCTCGTTCTAGCACGATACATTACATGTATTGCTGTAATTACTTATATCTATTGGTTTCAGTTGCTGGGGACCGGTTCCCTTGGTCAACACAAGCTGCGATTTCACCATGGAATCGACTTTTCCATCACTCTTCAGAGCTTAATGAGGTTACATGAAGCTTCACTGAAAACAGAGTCCTCAAAAACTATGCATAAAGAATTGTATTCACGGATTGTGTGTGAAGGGGCCCAGGTGAATAGGAGTGTGGAGATCAGGGGCCATAACGTCAAATCGTACCCCTTTTGAAGTGATTAGTCATAAGATCCTTTTAAACCAGTCTGAACATAATGGTCGTTCGATCGATACATATTTTTTGTTTTGTTGAAGATCGGGCCCTCAAAGCATCGCGGTTATATTCTATCGGTGGCTGTCATTTGATTTTACCCGCCCGCTGCGCGCGGTTTCCACATGGACTTCGTGACGCGGCAGCTGCTGGCCTGGCACGCTGTCAAAACGCAAAGCGAAAAACACTGTGAGTGGTTTTTAAGGGCTAAACGACATAATCCGGCTGTTTCCTTCCTGGATGAAGCTTATCTAAGCTACTTCCTATGTTTTTACATAATTCGGGTGTGATTATCGACTGGGACGACAGTATTAGGTCTGGCAAGTTTTCTGAGTGCGCAAGGTTACACATAGAAACTTTCTCTCTTAATCGTGAGTTATATTGAAATGCAACGACACTTGTGAAAAATATTTCGAAGTGAATAATCGCTCCGAAGTCCATGTGCACTACTTTCTCTGTACTCAGGGTGAGAATAAATGGGTTTTTGATGCGAGATAACCGCCAACTTGTAGCACGAACTTAACGCCCAGCGATAGTGGCCACATCGACTGTGGTGATTTTCCTGTCCGCCACACAACCTCACGGAAGATTGAAAACTGGAAGATTATCCCAAGGACCCTTTTCAATGTCATGTTAGGCTGGAAAACAGTGCTTCAAAAGGCACATTCTGTCCAATACTTGCCAAAGCAAGGATGGTTTTAGGAAGCTGGGAAGACCATAATCGGATTCTACCCCGAAAACGATTATAGAAAAGAGCATTTTATACGGGACGGCCAGACTGACGAGAAGTAGTGACGAAGATGGTGGCAATTCTAAAAGAAATCGTGGTAGATTAGATTTTCAGTGGAGCAGCTTTTCTAAAAAAATGGAACGTACTGTGCTTATCTGGGCCAAATTCAGGTCCGCAATTGCGTCTCGACACGCTCTGCGGCCGCACGCGCTCGAGTCAGTGGGGTTTCCTACGCAAAAGCCGACTCGATGTGATTCTTATGCAATTTTCTTCAAATTTTCTTAGTTTTCATTTTCCAGAACCCACCTAGAGTCAGCAGATCGGCGGCTGCGGCGCTGAAAGCTCTTCTGACTCGGGAGCGTGCGGCCGCAAAGCGTGTCGAGACGCGATTGCGGACCGGAATTCGCCCCAGATAAGCACAGTAAGCGCATGTGGGTCGGTCCCGACACGATTTCGTGGGACACGGTAGGTCGAAACGCCAAGAACAAACATTCCAACATTTCGAAATATTTGCTGTGATAAGCTCTGAATACTAATTTTTGACTAATGTAGTGTGTAGTGTGTTTTGAAGCATCCTGGGGTTTTCTGTAGCTAATGTGTCTTTCAAAACGCGCAGTGATCTTTCCAAAACCTAGAAACGGACCTCATATTTGTTTTCAGAACCCAAAATGATTCCCCGCACTATGTTCGGGTGAAAAACTTTGGAAAGGAAAACGCGACTATTGTCGATTTCCGGAACGTTAGGATAGATGTGGTCGAAATTTTTTTTCTGGGGGGGGGGAGTTAATGAGAATGCCTAACATAGATCTGAGGTGCGTGTATCGATCTATGAAAGCTTACGTGGTTCACGGTGCGTATACGGTAATTTGGTCGAAGTCTCAGATTTGACTCCAGATTCCTATGCGGGCTTATTCGGGCTGCTAAATACGAATTTAATGATTATTTTTCAATTTTCGAAATGCTAAGGTAGGTTTTGTTCCCTAAATGACATCGTACCTACCGTAACCTACAGAGAACCTCACAATTTATCAAGCTGACCCAAGGTTCATGTTCAGTACCCTGGATTACCCTTACATAGAAGTTATGAGCGAAATCCGGGAACGTGTTTCGGAATACCACCCAAATTGCCTGATGGGTACTCTTAACTTGGGGCGAGGCTTTTTAAAAAATGCGTATAATTTTTTCCAGAGTGGTTCTAGGCAGCTAGAGAGGGTATTTAGGAATTCCAGTTTTCGATTTTGTCAATTCGAGTATTTCAGATTTTCATGCTGAGAAACTCCCCCAACTTTGACAGAATTATTCTGAAATCTTTTGGAACGACGAAGATTACGTTGGAGGCTCGTCCTGCTCTAAAAATTATATTATGCGTGCGATAATGTACAGTGGTCCGCAATCACGGCGCGCCAAGTGGGTGTTTGGTTAGCATTACTCATTTCACCGTGCCGCACTAGATTTGAGCTCCTAGCCGGAGTTTTCCTTCTTCGCTAAAGTCAGGAGAGTTATTAATGTGCATACGGCCCCAGGCCACATAGCACCCTATTTCTAATCATATTTTCCCGTTCCATCGTGTCGTTCGCGTTCAGTTTGCGAGTCGTTTTCGTCACTTCAGACTGCTAGTAAATGGCATGTCATTACAGATTGTACACAGAATATTCTTGCAGGTTGTATAGGGTCTCAATTTTGCATTCATCTGCAACGACTGAAGACAATCGACAAGTGAGTTCTCATCATTTTTGAGCACTATACCACTTTTGGGACTACAGTGGCCGGGAAAAATTGGCTCATCGTGGCTTGAGATGGCTATTCGAGATGCCCATCTTGACTATGGATTCTTTTTTGCGTGCTTACGCAGAGGGGGGGGAGGAAGGCATCTTGGTATCGCATTTGGCCACGCCCAGTTTTTTCGTGCCGCAATAACTCTCCTGATTCCAGCAGAGGAGGGAAACCCGGCTGAATTCGTTTTGAAGCACCTGTCATCGCAGTTAGGCGCCGGGTAAATTGCATGGTGTAGTCACACATACTACGCGCGCCGTTACACGCACACCTTATCGCAGGGGAGACTACTCACGTAGGAGTCCACTGCCTGTGTCGGAGGTATCTCGGTTAGTTTTTTCATATGTTATGTGAGGGGTACAATGGTTCTAGAAAGAATTTCAATGTGTTTGTCTTGAAAGCTCGTCATGAGTTGCGATATCTATGTAGAGCCCATCTTGAAAATAGATTTTTATCACAGAAAAAGACTTTGATGTCACACAGGAATTGAAAAAAATGCTGGGCAAAATGTAACATCAAATACTGTAAAAAGAATATTGACTTGAACCACAAACTCGGTGAAAAACACTATGAACGCTATGTGGTGGTAATTGGATAAAAAATGAAATGGGATGTTTAGAAGAGTTATGAGCGCAGAAAAAATTGCTAACCAGGACACCACTGCTGCTCAAAGATGTCGTTTTTAAATGTATGTGTGCTCAAAACGTGTTTTTAGAGGTAATCTAGGGTGCTGAACACGAATCTGGGGTCCGCTTATCGAACTTAATTGTAGTTTTCGGTCTACCAAACCCTGCCGTAATAATCCAAAAAGTGACAAATTTTCATCGAATTCGTATTCAGCACCAGGAGGTTTAATTACCCAAGTTTGAGGTCTGATGTTGGTCACGTTCGAGCTGGGTGATACGACGACTACACTGATTATGTCAAGGTTTTCCATGGTTCGAGTCTGACTGTCGTGTGTGTATCAGATCAACTTCAGCGTTGTGAATGCGTTGGCCTTAAAGGCAGCATACGCGCTCGTAAACGTGATTGAGATAACTACGGAAATAGAACGGTATTGCTTAGATAACACCGCCTACGCATTTCGAAGTGTCAAAAACGACCCACAATGCAGCTACATGAGTTAGAAGTTGGCCCCGCCCTGTATTTTCACGCCCCCTGTGTTTGAGCTTTTCCTGCAACGCAAGGTTGGTGGGTCATATTCACCATCGGTACTGTTGGTAGATTGCCTAACAAGTGAACCACACACGTCACTGACGGCAAAGATGACCCAGCAACCCTGCTTGCGTAGGCATTATGTTGTAAGCCATACGGTTCGATTCACATTGTTATCCCAACCACGTGTATGCTGCCTTTAAAGGCAGTGGTCACGATGAAAAACGTTATCGAAAAAACTACAAAAATCAGCTTAGATGAAAAACAGCTGAAAAACTATGAAGGTAGCGCGGTGAAAAAACGGTTTACAAATAGAGTTTCTAGGGCCCAAAGAAGCTAGTTCGTGCACACGTGCACAGCGATGACGAAACAGATCGCAGTCTCATGCCGAACAGTCAAAAATCATCGACATTCAGAGGACGAAATAAATGCAAATTTAACGAATAAAAAGAGTTGAATAATGAAAGCATCACTTCAGTCGATGTTTTTGACTAGATGTGTACATAAATTCGAAGGTTCATTGATTGACATTCAATTTCAAGCTAGCTGATGTTCTTGATATAAGAGGTCATCGATGCCGATGGTGTGGAGTAGGCTCGTCCACCATCAAAAGACAAGACAGTTCAGGTTTCAGATTCGGCCCAAAACAGTGGTTTTTCGCGCTTTTTCTTATAGGTCCTACTAGTGGAGACCCAGGAAAGGATTTGGAGAGAAAAAGACGACAAGCATATTTGATCGCGACCACTGCCTTTAAAGGCACAGGACACCCCGAAAATTGATTTACACATTTCATGCTTATCTTGGAGAGAGTCACACGCTGATCACAGTGGTATCTCTGAAATCGTCCAAGACCCCCTTTGGACAGAGTTATGGTTCTTCAAAAATATTTAGATTTTGAGGGTGAAATTTGGTGGACGAGTTGTCTCAGGCCTGTATTTCTCTTCATTCGCAATCTTTGCGTGAGAAAAAGTCAGGATAAGGAGAAAGTCCGGTAGTGGACTGAAGGACGACGACTTGTTGGAATTCATCCATCCATCAAGCCCCTATCGACTTCGAAAATCTGTCAAAGGGTCGGGCCTGTGGTGGTGAGCGAAGGGGGTCGGGCCTGTGGTGGTCGCTTATATCTGGCTTACTTGGGGGAAATGAGATCTGGCATTCTGCACGTGTTATACAGTAGGGGTCTTCTACATAATACATGAAAATCTCAAAATTCATATCTGAGGGTGTACTGTGCCTTTAAGGGCAGGGGTTCTTAAAGACGAATAGACGCCGTTTACTTAATTGTCACTAGGACAGGTGATATTTCTGATTGTCGGTTGTCATCGAGTACGGATGAGCTTGTTTTCTGTGGTCGCGAAATTTGAGGGACGGAAAACGAGCTGTGTGTCTACTTCACCGAATGGATCAGATAAAGATAATGCCCTCCGCGGGGCAGTCGATGAAATGGTGAAGGACGAAAGCATCACAGGACACATCAGGACGATCTTTAATTGATGAGAACATGAGACAAAATGAGGAGATCCAAAAGCTTCAAGAAGAAAATGCATCTCTTCGTAGTTCTCTCATTGAGTCGAAGTCGGATAAACCGATGTTTCAAGTAGATCGCTGTCTCATATCTAACTAAGCCTGTTCTGACATCTGAATGTGTTCAAGCCACTGTCTGTGATACCCGAGTTCTTGCTTCTGATACTCCCCCTACTGTTTAAGAGTCATGTGATAGAATTGCTGATTGTATATCTTGTGAAGCTAAAGAGATGTCTCGTTCCCTCGTTATCTACGGTATACCTCAATCTAAGATTACATTCTCTACTCAAAAAAAGTCAGTGACTTTGTGAATGTTGAGCCTTTGTTCAGTTTTTTGAGGATCGAATGTAGTCGTGTTTCTGTGTATAGGATGTCGCGCGGAATACTGCGTCTCGTGTAAGTAGTGTTGCCGGCATCTAAATTCCGTGATTTAACAATCAAGCGGGCGCCAAAAATCAAAGGCTAGCCCTTTCATGGCACCTTCATTCGTGCCTCCCTCACAAAGGCAGAACGCTCGGTGCTAAGAAATGAGAGATTAGGTAAAATTACCAGTTTCTCAAATCATAGTAAGCCTGTGTCATCTTTCTTGCCTCCCAGAAATTGTAATCAACTTGATTCGTCTACCTCTCAATCTGCAGCACTGGGTACATTATTCCTAAACCTTGTCAATCTCTAGATTATGACTGTTCTATAATGTCAGCCGGTGGTGCCTCCACGTCTTTTAATAAATTGTCATCTCCTGTCCTACAGTCCCAGCCTCCTTTAAACATGTAAGTTCTCCTCGGATGCTTGCTGCCGCGAGTGGCAAAAGTTGTAATTGTTTCTACAGTAACAGCAGATGAATACCCGAGAACTTTGAGTCTCTCGTGTTCTGCATAAGGCCCCCTTTTCGATGTTATTGCTCTTACGAGAAACGTGGTGAAAGCCCGGGCCTGATAGCTCTACTTTTCTCGAGATTATATGCTGTGAGTATAACATTCTTCGATGTGACCGAGCCAAATGTAAAGGAGGTGGTGTGGCTTTATTAGTTCGAAAATCAATATCGTATTTTGCTGTTTTTTCCGATACAGTGAAGGATGCCTAGGAAAATTTATGCTGTGACCCTGCGCTTAGCAACATCTGTCGTATTTCAGTAGTGTAAAAAACCGGGATGTGTAATCGAGAAAACACAGCAACTTTTTGACGTTTTTAGTGACCTCTCCGCTTGCTTCTATCCGCTAATTATACTAGGTGATTTCAATATGTCGGATTTCGATTGGTTGGGCGACCTCATGAGCGCCACAAGCAGTATCTCCGGACAGCTCTTGCAAATGTGTGCTAATTGCAGTCAACATCCTAAATGCAGTATTTTCTAATCAGCCCAATTTAGTCAATAATATAAAAGTTTCTGCTCCCCTAGGTTCGAGCGACCACGCCTCATTTATTTTTGCTATTGATTTACCTTTTAAGACCGAAATTTCTAACACTCGGAAGAAGTTTGCGCGGGCAAACTACGGCGCGATAAACCAATACCTCGCAAATGTCGACTGGTATGGGTCATTTCAGAACTGCCCTACGGTTAACGACATGTATAAGCCTTTCATTTTTGTTCTTAAACATAACAATAGAAATGTTTTTCCCAACCTTTAGATGTCCAAAATCAAATGCTGCGCGTCTTTCATATCTTGTTCCCTATCAAATACATGCTCCAATGAGTGGAATAAAGCCGCTGACTCAAAAGCCCAAAGTGATGGGCGATCGTATGAGAAGCTACGAAACCGATTTCTCAAGAAGTTGGACAAATATAATGCCTCTGTTGATAAGAAAGTGATACTCTCGGGGAAAACGTCGTCTTTCTACAAGCTAATGTCTGTGAAGATGAAGTCCTATGAAGGGTCTGTACACTCAAGAAACAAATGACGTTTTTGCTTACTCGGATGAAATCAAAACTGAGGCGATGGCAAGCTACAGTACCGAGCAAATTTTTTGCAAAGAAAGCGTTTGGCGGCGTTTTTTTGCGCTCACGAAGCGCCGCAACGCCGTAACTTGCTTCAAAGTGGTCCAATTTCAATTCTTAAGTCATTTCTGGATTGCTTCCATTTAGTCCTATACGATAGTGTTCCAAAGGATAGATTTAACTTCGAAAGTTTATCGAAATTTGCATATTTTCACCTCTAAACCCCTCATAATGAACTGATAAGACGGTCATGATAGCAGAAATCTGTCATTTTTTGACCTGTGGTAGATGTGAATTTTAGAAGGAAATACACATTTTTCAACAAAATGCAAGAGTTAAAAGAGCTTTCAACACATACCATTACATTCGCCTTACTGAGAGGAACACGAAAACTATTTGAAAAAACTCATTTAGTCAACTTTGAAGTGAGTCATGGCGATGCGGCGCTTTGTGAACTCAAAAAACGCCGCAAAACGCCGTTTTTGCAAAAAATATGCTCGGTACTGTATTTTGGGTCTGTATATTCTCGAAATTCTAGCACAGTTTTCACTGAATTACCCCAGGCTATACTGAAATGGATGAAGAGCTTTGATTCCTGGAAGACGAGATTTTAGATATCGTCAAAAAATGGCTGCCATCCTTTCTCGCAAACTCCTGATTAGATACCTTTTAGTTTCATAAAGCAGGTTTCTTTAAGTATCATAGGACCATTAAAGCATATCATAAATTTATCGCTGATAAGAGGTGAGGTTCCTAAGAAGTGGAAGCAATCCTTCGCAACACCCCTTCCGAAACAAGCGCCGTAATATTCACCGGAAAATTATAGACCTATCAGCATCTTATCTCTTTTTGCACGTTCAATTGAGGAAGTTAATAAAAAGAGGATTTCAAATCACCTGGACTAGTACAGTATAATTAGCTCAAACCAACATGGCTTTGTGAAAGGGAGATCTACTGAACTGCAGGTTTTAGAGGCCTTGAATGATTGGACACTTGCCACTGAAGAAAAGCAAGTGGTACATGTTGTCTATTTTGATTAAAGGAAAGCCTTCGATAAGGTCCCCCACGAAAAACTTATGACCAAATTAGAATTAGATGGTATCCACTACACTTGGGCAAAGTTATGCAAATTTTCGAATTTTCGAATATATTCGAAAATCAAATTTATCGAATTTCAAATTTTCGACTGAATTCGAATATCATTTTTTAAAATTTCAAATTTTCGAATATATTCGGAAAGCAAATTTTTCGAATTTCAAATTTTCGAATAAACTCGAAAATGTTTTTTCTCGAATTTTGGATTTTTCGAATATATTCGGAAAACTGATTTTTCGAATTTCAAATTTTCGAGTATATTCGAAAAACAAAATTTTCGAATTTTCGATTGATTTTTCTGAATTTTTGAATAATTTTTTCTATTTTCTCAGGTAAATTTTATCGAACTCCCAATTGATCGCTTCGATATTGCAAATTAGTTCAGAGCTGCCGTTTACTGTGACTATCACTTTGTAGAAATATTCATCGGTTACGATTACTCTTAATCTCGAACCATTTTTAATCAGAATGGCTGCAGAATCAGTTCCTGGGGTTGAAATGTGTCGGAACTGGTTAAGAGAGCCTACCTTAATGTTAGGCGCTATTCTTACTACTCAACGCCAGCGCGTCACCAGCTTGACGCGCGTGCGTGGATTGATGGACTAATGGCTTGTCGCCTCGCCCCCCGCGGCACGCGCGGGAAGCCCCGCTCCGCTATGGCTGCGGCCGTAACAACTTTTTGGTCATTTTCATGATTAATCCGTCTTCAATTTCATTCCGTTTAATAATAATCAATTTTAGTGTTGTCATCTGCAACTATGATAGTGACCGCATGTACAGATTTTGATTTCTCGTCAGAGTTGGAGCCAATTTCAGTCCGCTCCGCCATAGCGTCGCCGCTGGAGTATTCATGGTCTCCGCAAGCGCGTCACGCGCGTTCAGAGCAAGACGCTTTGCTTCGGGCGAGACTTGACCATCACTATCCCTCTCCGGGAAGCGCCTTATCGCACTCAAGCGCCGAGACCCTAACGCCATTCTCAAGACCTACTACTACGCCACGGCGCGGCCTAGGCAAATTAGCTGCTGCCCAGCCTGCACGACTTCAGGTTGGGGACAGGGCTGAGCACGCGAGCTTGAAACTCTTACGCCCTTTCGCGTTCTTGCCGCCGCAGAAAATGCCGCTTTTGAGCTACAATAAAGCGTGTTTTGGATTACTAGAAAATTATACGGAAGTTGGCAAGCAGCTTCTTTCCACATGAGAATGCGGGTGAAAACGATTCGCGATCGAAACTGGTAAAGAGACAGTAAAGCGCGAGCTATTCTAGTACAAGTGAGAGTTAGTTGTGCTCCTTGACAGCTCACGTTTGCCTGAGATGAAGACCGTTTGATTGCTTCAATTATATACACCTTGTTTGATGAAAAAAGAGAAAAGGTGAATTGACATATAGCTATCCAGATGCCTGTATGTGCAAGTTTGTAACAAAGTGCTCTCCATGCTCGTAGCTGTCCAAATGGATCACTTCGAGTACCACACTATGATTGCCACGAAAAAGAGCAGCAGCTGAGGCGACAAATGGAGGACGAGGGCAGCACGTGCTGCTAAGAGCGGCACAAAGGCAGCTCTTACCCTCGTGCTGCCCTCGCTATCCTCGTAGAGGTGAAAGTCTATTGTGCTCCATTAGAACTCCGCGATCCTCTGAAAATGTTAGAAGGACATAGTGTGGTTGCGGGCACACACTAAAGCTACGGTGAAAAACCTGGTTCTTTGCCAGATTTAATTTTCGATCGACAGCAAAACTAGTTTTCTGGGTGAGTTACGGTTTTTCTTTTAATGTTTCTGCTTCAATTTTGTTTCTGGCTTTTATAATATTACGAATAGGGGCTTTTCTTGATGTGCGAGAGCAAATCACCGTTTTTTTTCAATTTCAAAACAAAATTGTGAAAAAAGACATTTCGAAGCCCGAACAAACGGCTAATTTTCCTCACGCACTGATAATAGCCCCTGTTCGTAATGTTTAAACAGTCAGAAACAAAAATAATGCCGGAACAAATAAGAAACAGAAAAGAAAAACCGTACCTCATCAGGAAATCAGCTTTGCTGTCGGTAGATTAGCGAGAGCAGCACAAGGGGACGAGCTGCTGCTCGAGGAGCTCGTGCTGCCCTCGTCCTCCATTCGTCGCCTCAGCTGCTGCTGTGTTTGTGGCCAGCACAGTGTGGTAACACTGCTCAAAGGGGTCCCTTAGGTAACTACGACCATACTCATAATCAACATGGAAAGTTCTTTCATTTTAAAAACATGAACATGCCCACTCCCTGAGAAGTTGTTCAGAGTTAACACAACCAAGCGATCGTCAGCCATATCATACGGAATACCTTGAAGGCAGTGTCCACGATCAAAACAGTTGGGATTATCAACGTAAATCGAAAGACCCGGGGCTCACTGCATCAATAATGCTGGAAAACGGCTAAGAACCAGCAGAAAATAGCCCTGTACAGCCCCAAGCTTTAATGTCCGCTCACGCCACGCCCACTTCCTAAACGGCTACCGGTAGAAGTGTCTAACTGAAAACCCGACTATTAGAAGGCAACCGACTATCAAATGGGGTAAGTTTTCTTGAGCGGTTTGGATTGTAGCCTTCTGGATGTATGTTGTTACCCCTAAGGCCGGGTTTTCAGTAGTTTACGGATAGGTACCGGTTGAAAGGAATGAGCGCGGCGTGAGAGGAACACTCAGGTTTAGAGCCGCTCAGGTAATTTTGTGCTCGTTCGTAGCAGTTTTTTTCCGACACTGCGTGTTTTCAAGTTTCCTGATCAGTGAGTGCATCTGAATGGTTTCTCCACACCTTCCCCGCTGTAAACATTTTCGACAGTCCTGTTATCAGGTCGACTGTACCAATATGTGTTGCTCGCAAAAAAGCAATTGAGGGGGTTGAAGTCAAACGATTCCTACCCGTGAATCTGCACCAAAAGTTTTCAATTTAATGCCAGTTTGTCTTCAGTTTGTCTTCGAGTTAAAGACCAGGCACCGGTGCTCGCCGTCGACCAAGACGCTGCCATCCATTCGCCGAATCGCCGCGACCTGACGCTACTAACTGCCAACTTCTCGAAGCCATTTTTCAACACATCCAGTTCTCAAACTGGTCGCCCCTCTATGACTCTATCGGTGACTAAACGTGCGATGGCGGCCAACTCATTGCGCGGAGAGCTCACTTTTATCTGCGCCCGACCTCTTCAAACGTGGTACTTTATGAAAGACTCGCAATTTCGTTGCATCGAGTCTTCAAAAAAGACAAAATGTCAATTTAAAATGGCACCCTCGAGAAAAGTAGTTCCTTGCGAGCAATTTGAACGGTTCAGCTTGGCTAAAAACATGAATTATTCTCGAAAAAAGAATGATTCGCCACTCTCATCGGATGGTGGTTGTGTAAAACCAGCCAACAGTTCGAAAGGTGTTCGACTCTTCTGAAATGATTCACTTAGCGTGTTCTTCTAGATTTGCAACATTTTGTCTTTTTTCAAATCTGGAAGGTGTAAGTCGGAAATTTCAAAATATCACCTTCTCACTCTGAAATGCGTCTCCATGAACTCAAACTTTATTCGCATTTTCCATGGGAAAACCAGTTGTTTCGGTTTTGGACATTGCTTCTATTTTGGACGTCCTTGTAAACATACCTAATTGCAGTATCAAACGTCAGTTAGTAAGAAATAGATTATACGATGTGGAGTGTGTGTCAGAAAACTGTGTTGTCTGCCGAAATGGTTGTGTTGGAGACTGCTCGAAAGCAGGAGTAATATACCAGGTCGAATGCCTATCATGTCATGCTACCTATATTGGTGAGACAGGGAGAATGCTTGCTACACGCGTGAAAGAACATTTAGCCGGTAAAAGGCGTAGCCTCATTACAATACCTTTGGGCAAACACAGAACTGAAGATCACAACGGTGACGATGTTGAAGTAAAGTGCGAGATTTAGCAGTTGAGACGGATATTTCAGCGCGCAAAGCTTTGGAAAGTTTCTGGATATTCGCACAGAACCCCACAATGAACAGCCGTTTTGAGAGCCCATCCTTGGCTAACGACCTCTCACCGTTCGTACCAAATGCAAACTCTAAGTACGGCCAGTTAGCGGTGCATGTGTATGTGCCCACCATCTACTATCACATACCAAAACGCACAGTAACATCCATTCGTTACTGATCTTTCGTTATAAGCAGACGTTGACGCTGCTCTATTAGTGGATAGATGTGTGAGTTGCTGAATCTGTTTGACTGAGCTTTCGCGTTCCTTTCCTTAATGGCTATCGGAAACGCAAGAGCTGTGGAGGTATTTGGTGGTCTAGAATGCAATTTCTAACCGTGCACTGGCTCTGAACAGTGCTCATGGCTCTGAAGAGTGCTTGAAGAAAAATCGTGATGTGCATGACTTGCTCCCACTGTGAAGAAAAACTTCGCAGATGTTCCTGAATTTTTAGCCCTGTGTGGCTTATGGTGTTCCTGTGGCTTCACCGCAGAACGATTCTACAATGCTCACCAAAATGAAAATAAAACGTGTCTCTGCCGAATGGAAGCTCTATCTATCTCCAAGTAGGATATACAGTTCACTTCCGCGCTGCCGTTCAGTCCGCAAAGTGCGCGCTGTAAGCGAAAGCGTGCTGTGGCGCGGTTGCGAGTATCCTCAGACAAGGATGTGGGATCACCCGGGTGGTTTTTGCCTGTGGTGCCCCGGTGATCCCGCCGCCCGGTTGATCCCACATCCCTGTCTGAGGATACTGCAACTGCGCGCCTGATTTCGCAAATCATGCGATACTTTGCGACTATTCTAAGTGCGGAGTGAGTGTATCAACCACAACAAATAATTTAATTATCCAATTTCCCTCCCGAAAATCATGATCCTTCTAACGGCCAGTAATATGTGAGCTTTAGGAACCCTTAGATTCTATTGTATCAATATTCAATCAATACCGCAGCTACAGTTTCAATGGTTGGATTTCAAAACATGCTTACGTCACAGCCCATTCTTCATTTCATTACTGACATCAGCGTTGTGCATCTATGCGACGAATGACGTGATCGCTCGAATTCTCGTGTCACGTTAATCCGCTATGACCATTTTTGACCAGTGCAATAGCTTCCACTGTGGGCACTCCCGAGTCAGTGCCATGAGTTCGTATTTAGATCAAAGAGGTGCCCCTACATCCGCTCGTGAATGACCTCCTGTCAGTTGTGCTGGATCTCGGTAAGGTTATTCCACAGACAGCTGCACACTGGTCAAAACGTTGTCGAATCTCCTATTTAGGCGGAAGTGATGTAAACGAGGGAGGTCAACGAATGCTGTTGCTTTTGAAGAAACAGAAATATATGTCTTGCTTTCTTCATCTGTTTCTATTAATCCTTACAATAAGCTATCTTTTTTCGTTTTGTTAGACCCTTCACACCCAACCGCTAAGCGAGCACATACTGCTGGCCGCTGTGAGTCTGAGCCATAAATATTTTCTTCTTTTCCCCAAATCAGTGGCCACTAATTTCCTTGGAGTACCAAAACGCCAGACCTTCCAAACAGAGCTACTGTTTTCATAGGCGGTAACTTCAGTCAGCTTTTAGGAACGTTTAAAGTCAATCTGAATGTACATTGATTACTTCCTTCGTTCTGTTCATTATTTGTTATTGATTAATAAATTATTATTATTAAATTATTATTTCTAGATCTCTGAAGACGACGAACTCCGTCAAAAGGCTCAGACCGATACAATAAACCTGTCCACCTACGAACCTTGAAGGCAGAAAGCATTAGTATACAATTGCTTGTATTTTTAAAATGAGCGGCGATGGTTCGCCAAAAATGAAGCAAAATGGGAAATACAGTTCACCTCCGCACTGCCGTTCAGTCCGCAAAGTGCACGCTGATTGCGAATGCGTGCTGCGGTGCGGTCGCGAGGATCTTCAGACAGGGATGTGGAATCACCCGGGCGGTTTTCGCCTTTGGTGCCCGGTTGATCTCACCGCCCGGGTGATCCCACATCTCTGTCTGAGGATACCCGCAACCGCGCCGCAGCATGCTTTCGCAATCAGCGTGCACTTTGAGGACTGAACGGCAGTGCGGAGGTGAACTGTATGTACCTTTTCTTCACGAAAAGCACAATGCTCACAGAATTCAAAGCCGACAGTTCTCAAAAACAACTTTCCGATTGAAATTAACAATTTGAACCTTTCCGAAAAATGTTCACGACAATAGTTCAGAAAGAAGAAAAAAAAATTCAAGAAATTCTAAAATCGTTGTTTCTTGCAAGAAAAGAAATAATCAATTACACGGAGATCAATAAATGATGAATACTTGACTATTTGAATTCCGTTTAACCCTGGACATTTCTCTAAACAGAGTGAATTTCAGCGATTTGAGAATATTTTGAGAAGCTTCTCTTTTGGACTATGTGAATATAGTTTTTTGTACAAAGAAAGTCATTATTCCTCTTTCGAACGGAGAGAAAAAGATTATCACGCTTAATTCACATCTCTACAGTCACGAAACCGAGTATACAGCGATTCTTATTCACGGTATAGAGAAATTCTTTGTTGAGAAATGTTTTTAGAACACTCACATTCACAACCGACCGAGGCCTATGTTGAACGGCCGTCGCAAACTCGTGCCAGATACGAGGCCGCCTAGGGTGAGCATGAGACAGCCCGTAGTGTCAGCATCATTTCATTCAACTGTGGCGAAAATCAATGGATATAATCAAGGATGAATCAGCCGTTGTAGATATGAATGAGCCACAATGAAGATCTCTATTTTTTATAGGTCGACCCAGCACTGCTACTGAACTAGACATATCCTCTTCGGGACAAGGGTTATGAGAAAGAAAGAAACGATTATAAATGAAGAGCAGCAATTGCGGCCATGATGAGCAGCGATTGGGGAAAGAACAGCGGCAGTTGGTGCTACAATGAGGAGCAGCAGTTGGGGAGACGACTGGAGCAGTTGGGGCGACTTTAGCAGCACGTGGGGCCACTATACGAGCAGCAGTTGGAGCAGTCAACGGAGCAAGAGGACACAACGTGGGCAGCATTTGGGGGAGCGAAAGGGGCTTATACCTCGACGAGTAACTCCGTTAGTAATCCCCTCGTGCTGCCTCACTTAGCCGCGAGTATCTGATTTGCGGTAAACTATAATAAACTGGAAAAGGATCCCGAAGTTGTACTGCGTCTTCAAGGCTCTCATTCGAAGGACGGATTTTATCAGAATTGGGCCGAGTTTGACACTTTCAGGAATGCTGCTTTGGAGTGTCTGTAGACTTCTTCAGGTTTCTTCCCCAGCTACGCTGTATTTACCAATAATCCTTCAATTTCCCATAGAAAATGGAAACGCTGCCACCACCACAGGCACTTACTCACTGATTTAGGTGACGTGCAGCCATTTCTCTACTAGAATGTCATATCTGAAATGGCATGATTTATATAATGAGAGTTCAATTTCGTTTTTATCAACTTCAGATATCCGAACTTACAATGCTATCGTGATTGCTCTTCAAAAACTCGCTTTTCATGCATCTCTGATGGATTTGCGTTCCATGAGGTACTGCTCTCTCTCTCGACATTAGACACGCCGAACAGAGTCCAATTTCTATAAGATGATTTTTTTAGCGAACTATAGGTTACAACAAACTTTCTCTCTGTAAAGGCACTCTCATGAGCTCCTCGGGGCAACGATTTAACTCGGGCTGGCCCATCTTCAGTCCATCCAGTAGGCAATCTGAACGCGATATTCATTACAAGCATGGTTTAGTGAGGGTTTAGTGAGTAAGCCTGAAAGGCGAAACTTCGTGGTTTTTTGAAGTTTTTGTAGCATGCCAATAATTAGTTATTACCTTGACTAGTTATAGACGAAGGAAATCGGTAAAATGGGTAAGATGATCTTCACAATTTGCTACAGCATTAAATTTCCACGATGCCTTCGACGAGCTCAAGTCGTACGCTTACAAAAACTGTTCTCGACAGATTAATTTTTTATTTATAATTTATTATCCTGAAAAGTCTGTATGTCAATGGCTGCTGAACTTTGATGTGGCGTCCGTGATGTCGTTTTTCAGTTCCGCAACTTTTATTAGAAGTACTGGAAAATCACAATTTTCCCCTAAGTGCGTGTAACAACCAGAGCGTCTTTCTTTTATTTCATTACGTATAGTCGTGGCACCAAAGGTCATATAATGTGAAATTTTTTGGCAACGCCAGAAGAGAATGCTTTTTGAAATATAAACAAAGATGACCGGTTTCACAAGTCAAACTCTTCCAACACCGCATTTATAGGGAGGGCGAAGTGAAGGGCGATTCTCTTCATGAAATTTGGCTTTAGTTCAAGAATGACTTGACTAACCTATGAAAGTTTCCACGATTCCATCATGAATGTCCAGCAATTTCTCATTCTTGGCGTTCTTTCCCTTTGATCGCTAGGAGTAGATTCCCATCTGAAACGCGGGTTTACAAGCCTGAAACACGAAACTTCGTGGTTTTTCAAAGTTTTTGTGTACTACCAATAATTAGTTTCTACCTTGACTAGATATAGACGAAGGAAATCGTTACAATGGGTAAGAAGATCTTCACGACGTGCTCCAGCAGGAAATCTCCACGATGCCATCATTGTGCGCTTACAAAAATTGTTCTAAACGGATTTATTTTTCTCTAGCGACAAATCACATTATCCAGAAAGACTCGATAGCGTCTTTATGCCAACGATTGCTGAGATGTCGAGCAGAAAGGGTAGCTTTCTGTGGAAGCTTTAGGTCGGTCATATGACGGAACTTTGATGTGGCATCCGTGAGGTCATTTATCAGTTCCGTAACTCTTGTTAGAATAGAATCAATCTTGAATGATCCGGGCTTATTGACCACCTCCTACCTATCCTTAAAATTAGTCACTACTTACAAGAGTGAGCAGCCCAGTATTTTTAACAGCCGACTTTAGTAGAAGCTGGGACATCATGTTGACCACTGTGTCCGAGGAGGGATGCAGCTGTCCGACGGACTCTTATATAGACCTCACTTCATCCATACTGACTCCGGCATCTCTCAGTTGTGTGCAAGCAACGTTCTGCCAACAACTGTTCTCGCCATTGGCACTTAACTGATGAGTTAATGCTGATTTACCTCATATTCAGTGAATTCCGAGTGTGCCACCAAAAATCCGAGATCAGAAACAAATATCTTCTTGCTCTTCAAGATCCAGTCGGCGATCTCCAAAAGCAAAAAAAAAATAGGTGCTGGCTTGCTAAACTGTTTAAGCCCATTTTTTTAACCATTGCGCAAAGATGGTCCCTCCAACCTCTCAAGCGTGGATACTTCTGAACTGGGTGTGTGGCGTTACGGAGGAAGCCACTTCGACGACGACTGCGAAACTGAGACGGGTTTTCGGCTTCGCAGAGAAGCCAATTGGGATCCTATTGACGACTGGGAGCTCGAAACGGATGTTTGGGTGTGAACCAAGCCACTGCGATGACGACGATATTTGAGGCTCTGGTAAGAGTGTTCGAGCGTGTGAGCCGAGCCACTACGATGCTGCTGACAACTGAGACTCTGGTACATGAGGACGAATCGGTTGAAAACCTTAAATAAAAAATGGGGTTACATAAGATATTGAAAGAAAATGGCAGCATAGGAAGCTATCTGGAAGTTGGCTGGAAAATAAGGAGTATTTCAACCTTGAAATCATTATAGCATTCAGTACAAAAGGAAATATCGGATGCGAATAACCGACTAAAAACAAACCTTTGCACAGGAACAACGGAAGGTGGAACAATAATTATTATTTATGGAAGTAATTATGCCTGGTGCCACACGCAGAATGAGACGGTTGCCTAATGGCTCGAAAATCAAATGCGAGAAATGAATAGGATATGATCGAAAGTGATTAGTAACGCCGAAGGGATGATTTTGCTAAATTCATATATATAGTCAAAGGGCAGTCAATGATTTTCTTGAGATAAGGGTTATTTTTGTGTGTTAAATTCACAGCCTGATGAGCTCAATCGGGTTAGCAAACTATGAATAAGGCGTGCAACCTTTGGGACCACTTGAGCCTGCCATTTTCTACCTCAATTCGAAGGGCACGGGTCACTCCACTACTCGGTGCCCCATCTTCCCCCCCCCAACATGGTTGTTCCGATAGTTGAAAACTATTCGGCAACTACACTGCCCTGAAGGTTTGAGCAAAAATCACTACGGAAGCGTACAAACCCATTTCATCTCTATTTGTCGGTTTCCTTTCTAGGTTGTGGGCTACCGAATCACACTATCTTTGCTGGTCATGAGATTTATCAATGAGAAACCTATGAAATGGAGACAAGTTCCACCCGAACTCTCTGCAGTTCCCTGTAATGGAGCAACAAGCATGAGCGCTAGTTAAAAAAATACAGAAAGCATTGAAAAATCGACGGAGGACGCAGATTCTGCAGCAAAAAATGAGTGTGCGTTTTGAAGTTTTGGCTCATGACAACGCGTCATTAGTGTTACGGTAGTCGTGGCGAGACCTATTGTTGCGCGCCGGCGACGCACCTTCAGCCCTCGCAAAGCGACAGTCGCGTCATGAAACTGTTACCTTTGCTTCTGGTGCCGTGCGTCGCTGAAACAATTCTTTTTACTTAAAGGCAGTGTTCACAATATATTTTTTTTCCGATATCTTCACGGTTTACAGAAGGTATGGTGCCCTATATAGCAAGGAATGCCTAAAAAGGACACGAAAGACGCGTTTTTGAGCCAAAATAGGCCTCCTCTTGTTCACTTTGATTTTTGAGCGTAGAGGAATTGACCGCTCGAAGGATGATACCTATCGATTCAATCAAGAGATCAGGTCACTTATCAACACTTTCTTCTTTTGATCATTCCTGTAATCTGAGTCTTCATTTGTTCATTTCGAGGGGGGGAAATCTGGAGCACGGGGCGTGTCTGGGACACCAAAACGCGTGTTTGCAGCCGTTATTGTGCCGCCTCTGGCTCGTTTTCAAAAGCACGCTCATGCCGATCATTTTTCCGCAGGGCTACCGTAACCATTCTTGAACAAAACATGATAACGAACGATAACACACGGTCATAACATGCGGGGTATAAAAGAGCAGAGGAGCGGTATGCATTCATTCACACACCGCTTTCCTCGAGAAGCCACTGGGAAGTGGCTGAGGAGGTCGAAATCGTGCAAACAGGTTTTTGGCTATTACGATGTGCTCATAACCAAGCTGACACTTGGAAAATTTTTGAAGGAGGTTACGGTAGCCCTGCGGAAAAAATGATCGGCATGAGCGTGCTTGTCTCGTTTTCTACCGTTCCTTCGACACTAAAAGCCTAGGATCCTTCTCCCTTATCATTTCGCTGTGGAAAGTCAACGAGGATGATCATCGTGAACGCTGCCTTCGAAGCGCTATTTAAGCCTTCTGATTGCTAATATCAGCTGAGCTAGAGGAAAAATGGTTTCTCCACAAGGGAAATCACTTATGGACTAACCTTATACGGATGTTTCAGCGCAATGAAAGTCCAAAAAAATTTTTTCCGGGAATGACTGAATTCCGGCTTCATCGCCAAACACTGGGGCTCAGGGAAATTGTATTAGAGGCCCTTGACGGCACAATCCATGCTCAGGCACGAAATCTGAGATTTCCACATAGTTGTGACATAGACCCACCCTACGTAACACCTGCTAAATGCAAGCTTTCAACTCCTTCAGATGAGCGAGATATAAGAGGAAGCCACTCTGGGGCGCCCACCCTGAAAAGCCACTTTGGCACGCCCCTTTTACGGTCTTTGAAGCTCGACAGTGGCGAGATTAGAGATGGTTTCCGGTCAACATCCCCGTTCTTCCCTCCAACCTCAGCCCATCTATGTATTAAGGTCAGCTCGCACACATTGCTTGCAAATGAAGTAAGTTACAATCCTCAGACAACTCGTCCATCATGCTTCCGCAGCTCAATTTTGAGGATCCATAACTCATTTCACATGGGGTCTTGTAAGGTTGCAGTGGCACCATTGGAATCAGCGTGAGACCGTTTTCACGGTGGGTAAGAAAACAGAAGAACGATTCTGAGGTTTGACTGTGCCTTTAAGTGTAGCAAGGGGACCAAAATGAAGTAATACATTGTGAAAGATTAAAAAGAACTAAAGGGTTGGAGGAAAAAGGTTTGATAACTGGAAACGCTCATTTGAATTCTGAAGGTTGATGTTGGAGGCTTCATTCTATACCCACTGGGTCCATATGTGCTCTGCCCTTTGGGGGTCAAAGGTGATCAATTCATCAAGTTAATTTCAAATACTATTCTACAAAGCTCTGAAAGGTTGGATTCTTTCTGATAGGGGAGTCGCTGTCGTAGTGTGCAGATTTCATATTGGCGAGAGTGTGGGCATGTCTTGGATTCGGAGCACACGTGAGTGTACTTTTCGAAGATTATTGGAGATACCAGATTAGACCGCATGGATGAAGGTCATCGGATCCAAGCTCTTCTGTACAAGGAAATCACGATGTTTCTGTCGGAGGGTCCAGATTATGTATTGATTAGGCGGTGTTTACTTGTTCTGTTCGTTGTTACTTGTTCTTCTTGTTATATAACATAATTGTTCAAAGCCCACGTTAGAGTGTATTTTGAAGGAGATTCAAACTGCTTCGATAAGATTAATTGCATGCACTATCACACTGCACCTCCAAAGGATAGGGCACATGTGGACCCAGCGTGTATAAAATGGAGCCTCCAACAGCATCCTCCAGAAACCGAGTGTCCGTTTCCAATTTTTAGACCTTCTTCCTCCAACTCTTGATTTCTTTATGATGTTTCAGAATGTCTCGCTTCACTATCACTCTCAGGGAAGGTGCGAACAATTTCCTTCGCATTGTGTGCACTCTCTACCACTCAATTTATCCTGCGCACTACTTTCGGGGTCCTGATCGGTTTTCCGGCACTTTGCTCACCCGCTAACATCTAAGCTCTGGTTCATCCCTATTCCTTCCCTATTTTTCCTTTCCTATTTCATCCCTGACCTGTCGGTTTCGATTATCACCAGCAGCGGAGCGGTGGGCCCGGTGAAGTATAATTAGTGATAAGAAGTTTTCGACGAAGAAGCCACCGCTCCGCGCTGTGATAATCGAAAACAAGAATTCACTTCTATCGGAACAGAGTCTAACTACAGTAAGGCCGACCCACCCGTGAACGGCGAACGGTGAACTGTCAACCCAGAGCTCATTATTATTATGGGAACGTAGTGAGGTCCCGTACAACATATTTTCCCGAATCTCTGCACACTCCCAGGCAGTTTCTTCGCAAACTCCACGGCACACTGCCTACTCTTACTAGGAACTGCATCAAACTCCCCGTGGAGATTTGCAAAACTATGTTGTCGCTGCTGTAGGTCCGTCACAGTAAGTAAATGACCCGTGCTTTAAATTCCCCAAATGGCAGCGGGGATACCAAAAAATGACTTTTTCGTTGCTTCACAAAAAGGTTTGGGTACCCAATCAGGGGATTTTCGGGGCGTTCAGAAAAAAAAATTAGGAAGAGGCTCAAAACTTTCAACCGGGGGTTGTTTAGAGCGCTGAACCCGAATATGGGGTCTATTCCTCTTCAAACTTAGGGTTAATGTAGGTTACGGTAGGCATATTGCCTTTTAACTGGCCTTATTCACCTCGAAATTTCGAAAATCGAAAAATGGACCTCAAATTCGTGTTTAGCGTCCCAAATAATACCCACAGTGAAATTTTGAGCAAAATCTGAGACTTTTACCGTGCTACCGTGCACCTAGAGTAACCTACCGTAATCTATCGAAAATCGATAAAAGGGCTGCAGATCCGTTTCAAGCAGCACGAATAACCCATATGTAGAATGTTCAAGGCGATTTCATCGAAGCGTTCTCGAAATCGTCAAAAGTCTCGTTTGGCCAGCGAAAATTCCCCCACTTTGAAGCTTCGGACCAAATCAGACGAATTTTTCTCAAGATAATGACAAATGGGCTTCAGGTTCATAATCTGCACCACCCTGAGTAGAAAAATTTCAGCTCAATAGGAGACAATTTTTGGAGAACCCTAAAAATTGCCATTCGTGTACCCCTTTTTACTACGCGAAGCTAAGAGAATGCCCACTTCTGGAAATCTCCTGCGAAGCTCTGAGGCATTTAGGGGATTTGGAAAACGAATTATCATTGCGGTGTCGCATACCAACAACTATCAAAACATGGTTTGTAAAAGCCCACCGAAAATTTAAGGCAAGCTCTAGCTCGTGGGATCGTTCACGGTTTCCAGACGCTTGGCGCTTTGCCAGTAAAACCGTGCACACATTCCACGAAGTTCTGCACACTACAAGTGAGGTCATGAATACTATACATGGGCATTCGACGCCAGTTTACGAATGAATAAATAATTCGAATACGGCCTTTAAAAAAATTCCCGAATGAATGAATACATTCGAATAAGGCTTTTTGAAAATCCCGAATAAATGAATGCATTCGAATAAGGCCTTTCCGAAAATTCCGAATAAATGAATACATTCGAATAAGGCCTTTTGAAAAATCCCGAACAAATGAATACATTCGAATATGGCCTTATGAAAAATCCCGAATGAACGAATACATTCGAATAAGGTTTTTTAAAAATTTCCGAATGAATGAATACATTCGAATAAGGCCTCTAAAAAATTTCCAAATGAATAAATACATTCGAAACGTCGCCAAACTATTCGAATATTTGAACCCTATTTAAGTATTCGAATAATATTCGACATTTCAAAATCGAGATCAGGACCACAGCGGAACTTTCGATTTTTCGAGGGGCTCGCAGACGTCTTTTCGTGAACTACCTTCAAAACGCGGACTATTTGTGGAGATTAGCGGAACAATTCCAGATTCAGTGATCCCGTTTAAGCAGAAAACGGCCCCTGTGTTAGTGGTGGATGTGGCTTTGTGATTTTAAGGGGATATCAATGCATCGTTGGCCCCTAGAGAATTTCTCGACAAAATGTTTGTATGCGGTGCTGCGCTAGATCTCAAGATGGGGAGGGGAGAAAAGCAATCACACAACATTGATCACTGCGCCATCCTTCGCCAAGTAAATCTTTCCCGACCAGGGCAGGATCTCACGGAACGATAACCACGGTTTAGCCATGGTTTGAGGCCAATCGATTCACACACGATGTGCTTAACCGTGGTTAGCCATGGTTAAAGGCATTGTACTCGCTGAAAACCACTCACCGTTTTTTGAGTTCAAATCATTGGTTGGGCCCGCCTAAGAACGTGGGTAGAGTTTCTTGGGTCACCGACGCATCATTGGGAGGATATGGGGGTTTGGATGCCTCGAATTCCACCGAAGGAGGCCGGCCTTCTGACAGCCATGTGGCATGAAATGAAAAAGAAAGAAGCCTCTCCACAAGCTATATCGCGTGAATGAGTGGAAGTTGATGTATCATTTGTTCATAAGCTACCTTCTTTTCTCGTTTGAGGCCACATGGCTGTCGGAAGGCCGGCCTCTTTTGGTGGAATTCGAGGCGTTCGATCTCCCATATCTTCCCAATGATGCGCCGATGACCCGACAAACTCTACCCACGTTCCCGGGCGGGCCCAGCCAATGATTCAAACTCAAGAAACGGTTAGTGGTTTTCAGCGCGTACGATGCCTTCAAAACGTGGTTAGCGCTTCGTGAATTCCGCCCCACGCTACGGTGCGAGGCGTTATGTGTCACATGGAAGAGGTCGGACGGTGCGTGTGCGAAAATTTCTGTTTTGTTCCAGCTTGCGCCTTCTGTTTCTGTTTTCCGACAAACTCGCCTTTTTGTTAACTGAATTAAATTTCCGCATATCCCTGGGTTTAACCCCTCGACGTCCGGTGGTGGTAGGGATCGGACCTACGACCAAGCACTAAGATAGGCTTCCATACCGGCCGCGCCATAGTCGGCCTATATGCTGTAGCCAGCCCGGTCGATACGTATTCAACGCTTTGCTTACTTAGGCCGAAATTTCCCCCCGATTTGTATCGACTGATCCCACTCAGTAAGCATACGCATCGACCGTGGCTGTCCCGGTCGATGCGTATGCTTACTGATGTAGGACCCCCCCCCCCCCCCGCCCCCGTTGAAGCCGAACTAAGCCGTGCGCTCGAGTGTGCCAGCCTAATCTACACACATACATCGTACCACTAGGAACGGGGTAGGACGGCGCTGGATCACTAGGGAGGGGAGGTATGGCGCCGAATCACAAGGGATGGAAAAGGTTGGCTTAGTCCGGCCTTCGGCCGACTATGACGGGGGTGGGGCCGAATGGCGGGGGGGGGTATTGTGCGCCATACTGTTAGTCTAAGGTAGTATGTAAGTATATAATGATAATCGTGGCAATGATATTCGTAGAACAGATACATTAAAAACGGCTAAGAGTTGAACGGTGAGTGTAAACGAAATAGGTGATGGCAGGATTGTTCTATCCCGAAGTCTCATTCACTCGTGTATTTTCTTGCAAAATCAGATCGAGAGCTTCTTTATATCCGAAAATAATTGGCGATATTTCGGTGTGGTATAGCACCTTTTTCAAGCCTGTAATAATCAAATGCATAGCACAACTAATCAATTAGCAGGGTCGTAGTCAACAATCCAAGCGCTAACCAAACTTGCCGCGATGCCAACTCTGCAAAGATATTTTTAGGATTACAAAAACACACAGCTCGGACGAGCTCACCCTCTGCGACTATCTATCAAATGTTCTATCAAATGCGCCAGCAGTTATAGTGTGCTCGTGAGGCCCCGGTCATAGTTGGTACTATTTGCATCTGTAACCCACCGACTCCCCCCAGCACCCCCCAACACCCCCCAACACACACCCGGTCGATACGTATGATTAAAATGAAGGGGTGAGGTTGAGAAAATCACTCGGTGTATCCAACTAGATATGACGATGATTACGTGGCCAGCAGGATTGCACCTGTCCAGAGAAATAGTGAAGGAGAGTATAGAGATGAAACGGACGTAGCAGTGTGGACAGCTTTATAGTGATACGCAATGTTTTATCATCGGCCCGCCCACCCGTTGATTTTCTCATCCGCCGTCATCCACGTATAGCATGGATATCGACCGCGTCGGATACACCGAGTGATTTTCTCAACCTCACTCCATCATTTTAATCATACGTATCGACCGGGCTGGTGTCGGCGGGTGTTGGGGGGTGTTGGAGGGATACACCGGGTGATTTTTGCATCCCATTTCCAATGCTTTCTGTGTGTATCGACCGGGCTGGATACGTCGGCTCATCAACCATGACCAGGGCCTGAAGGATTACCTCAATGGATACTGTTATGTGATAAGGCGCAAAGCATCTATCATCTCATCCCAGTTGTTGATTTCGGGGGATAAGCGCCTTATCTCAAGAGCTACCAACACTTTTCTTTCCAGAGGAGATTCTAGTGAGGCGTGCAAAACTGTAACTTTCACTGAGGGAGGGCTTTCCAAAGCATGATGTTGTGTGCGATGCCGCGAAAAGCCATTGTTTGGGTATGCGTTGGGATTCCTTAGAGCTCGCAGATGTTCGTCAAGCCGTTTATGTAGTGGCCGCATGGTCAATCCAACGTAATTTTGCGCACAGCCTTCGCATGTAATCATATACACAGTGCCACGAAGTTGGCAGATTTTCTTCTCTGTGCAATATAGACAGTTGCGTCGACCGCATTTCTCTTCGTAAAGTCTCGATGAAGTCAGAATTTGCTTCAAAGTCGGTGGTAGACGTAGAACGAGCTTTACTGGTAGTCTGGAACTCTTGACGATGTTGTTCGAAACGGATACTTGTTCAAAACCTCATTCACATATGGCAGAACCAAGGGGATTCCATTCACCGTATATAGTGGACTCCAAGACCTAGGATCTTCTGTCGTGTATCCGTTTTCTTCCAGTACTCGAGAGATCTGATTGTTCACCTCCGGAAACTCGAATGAGCACACTTTCTGCTTTGTATTCATGATGTTCTTCACAACGTCTTCCTAATTAAAAGAGGGTGTGCACTCCGAGAGTAAAGCATGATGTTTTTTGACATAGGTTTCTTGTACCATAATTGCTCCCTGATGCCATGACTGATTCGAACTTCTGAGTTGAGGAATGGTAAGTGTCCCTTTTCGCCAGGGTATTCGGCTGTGAACTAGATGTTCGGGTCATACGAGTTCAGATTCCTGAGCATTACGTGCAGTGCGGAGGTAGTGGATCCTACGACGAACACGTCAGCAATGTAGCGTTTGTAAATTAGGATCTCGTTGACAAGGGACGCTCTCTCAATCTTGTTTAGGTAGACAATCGCCAACAGTGGTGCGATTCTTGATTCCATGGCGAGACCGCGTTTTTGACAATAGAACTCTCCGTCGAACTTGAAGGTGTTGCATCTTAATTTGGCTCCGAGGAGCTCTCGAACATCTTGTTCTTCTGATCCAAATGTATGGATTTCGTTCTGATGTTCACGGAGAAGTTCAAATATTGCTTCCACTCCTTCGTCGTTGTTCACATTCGTATAGAGAGCCACCGCGTCAAAACTTCCGTAACTGGCTCCATCAGGAATTTCACAGGTATTCAGGGCAGATAGAAATTTTTCTACATTGGCGATATGAGCAGTGACATGACGTAATAGTGGCGAAAGAAGTTTCACTGGAACCTAAACGGGAGCACTTATGGTACAAGAAACCTATGTCAAAAAACATCATGCTTCACTCTCGGAGTGCACACCCTCTTTTTAATGAGGAAGACATTGTGAAGAACATCATGAAGACAAAGCAGAAAGTGTGCCCATTCGAGTTTCCGGAGGTGAACAATAAGATCTCTCGAGTACTGGAAGAAAACGGATACACGACAGAAGATCCTAGGTCTTGGAGTTCACTATATACGGTGAACGGAATCTTCTTGCTTCTGCTATATGTGAATGAGGTTTTGAACAAGTATCCGTTTTGAACAACATCGTCAAGAGTTCCGGACTACCAGTAAAGCTCGTTCTACGTCCACCACCGACTTTGATGCAAATTCTGACTTCATCGAGACTTTACGAAGAGAAATGCGGTCGACGCAACAGTCTATATTGAACAGAGAAGCAAATCTGCCAACATCGTGGCACTGTGTATATGATTACATGCGAAGGCCGTGCGCGAAATTACGTTGGATTGACCATGCGGCCACTACATAAACGGCTTGACGAACATCTGCGAGCTCTAAGGAATCCCAACGCATACCCGAACAATGGCTTTTCGCGGCATCGCACACAACACCATGCTTTGAAAAGCCCTTCCTCAGTGAAAGTTACAGTTTTCACGCCTCACTGGAATCTCCTCTGGAAAGAAGTGTTGGAAGCTCTTGAGATAAGGCGCTTATCCCCCGAAATCAACAAAAGGGATGAGATGATAGATGCTTTTCGCCTGATCACATAACAGTATCCATTGAGGTAATACTCCCCGTGCACACCATAACTGTTGGCTCATTCGATAGAACAGAGGGTGAGCTCGTCCGAGTTGTGTTTTTGGCAATCCTAAAAATGTTTTTGCAGAGTTAGCATCGCTGCAAGTTTGGTTAGTGCTTGGATAGTTGACTACGACCCTTCTAATCGATTAGTTGTGCTATGTATTTGATCATTACAGGCTTGAAAAAGGTGTTATATCACACCGAAATATCGCCAATTATTTTCGGATATAAAGAAGCTCTCGATCTGATTTTGCAAGGAAATAGGTTACGTCTAATTCGGTTGCGGGCAACTCGTCTCAGTCGATGTACTCCCCGATTTTGGGCAGGGGATTGGACTGTCTAGGTGGGCGAAATTCATACTTTTGTGCAGATGATCGGAGAAGCTTTCACACCTTCAAGTTTTTCAGAGATCTTATTTTGCGCGCATTTTAGTTTTCATCGTAAATAGATGCAGAGATGAGTCGCCTGTAACCGGCCTAATTCGAATGTGGGGCGCCGAAATTGGCCGAATGTTCAAATAAGCCCCGAAATTTTGATTCACGAATGAATCGAATATTCGAATGAATGCGAAATTTACATTCCCGAATAAATCGAATTTTTGAATAAATCCAAAATTCAAATTTCCGAATAAATCGAATATTCGAATAAATCCAAAATTTAAATTCCCGAATAAATCGAATATTGGAATAAATCCAAAATTTGAATTTCCGAATAAATCGAATATTCGAATAAACCTCAAAATTCAAATTTCCGAATGAATCGATTATTCGAATGCTCGAATATTCGAATTATTCGAATATTATTCGAATATTTACTCGATTCGGTCCCAAGTCTAATGAATACTACAAAAGAGTTTTCAACTCTTCTAATTTTTCTTCTTCGCTGAGTATTCCTTTCTTTTCCTGAAACTCGAGTTCGGATAATCAGCTCTAAAAGAAAAATCTTCGGAGTCGCTCATCTTGTACCGAACTTTAATCGATATCGAATTCGTCTATTGTCAAGCCACGATTAAAGATTTGCTGAGAGAGCTTCTTTGTCTCCACACCTCTGGCTACTCTGATTCTGACAGAGGGCCATTTCTCACGCTCTGCGCGAAGTATTTAGGTAGGTGAAGGATTAGCCAACACGTGCATCAAGTAAAAACGTACTCAGAGAGTCGGGGGTCCGATTCGGCCACGTTAGGCTTTCTAATCGACTACCTAGTCGAGTTGAAAGAAACTTTCGCAGCAGCACGTGCTGCTCCGAGCACGTGGCCTGTTAGATAGGACTACGTGGCGCAGAAAAACAAAACCCTTGCCGCACCACCGTTTCCCACGTAGCAGCACGTGACATGTTCGATAGAACTACGTAGCGCTACGAAACAAAACTTTTACCGCACCCTATTTCTCACGCTAAAGCACGTGGCCTGCTCGACAGGACTACGTGGCACAGTGAGACAAAACCCTTGCCGCACCCCCGTTTCCCACGCAGCAGCACATCGTTCTATATAATAGAAGCACGTGGCGCTAGGGGCTGAGCCCCACCACTTCAATGGGAAAGGATACAGTCCATGTCACGGCCTGCAGCAAGGGTCGCCCCAGCGCGGTCCGCGATAAGGACATCATCGTGCTGTGCGGCTGACATGCGCCTGGCCAATTGTGGAGTGATCGATCAACGTGTTCAATCATGGGCATAGTAGTCGGATCGAGAGCGTGTCGTGGCCGAGTGGAACGGCTATGATTGGCGGTACGTGCTTCCCACTTGGACGATGATTAGGTCACGTGGCGCACGAAAATTGCGTGGTCGTTTCGTCGTCCAACCGCTTTGTAGTCGAATCGAAAGCCTATCGTGGACGAATAGAACCCCCTCCCTCCGACTCTCTGAGTATGAGACCGAAAAAGGATACCAGGTAAAAATCTCCAGACTTTCGAAGTGAAGGGGGGCTCTAACAGAAGGGGTGCTCTCTGCCAACTCTTTGCCAACAGTTCTTGCTCTAGGCTCTGCTTTCCATGCTTTTCTCATCGACAATGATGATAATTAGCAAATAGGAAGACAAGTTGCGAGCCTTTCTGGTATTCGCACTCATGGCAACATATAAAACCTCGAGACGAGTTGGTGAGGTCAAGAGTAGAGCCATCGCGTTCATTGTTTGGTTCGGGACAATCCTCCACCATTAATGAGGATTGCATTGACTGTCTCG